>CAOLHI010002525.1:0-249174 GCA_948474755.1 Ctenosaura bakeri
GGGTATAAAGAAATATTGCTGGACCAAATGCCCCTGAAATGACTTTGAAACTATTAATACCTAAAACAAGAATTTAATCTGCTTCCAATTATGTCAAGGGGATCACACAAAAAGCATAGGGTAAGAATTGATAGGTGGGTTTGGCTATGGAGGGAGCAGGCAAAATGGAGACATTGCCTCAAAATAAGAATTCTGTCTCCAATGAAATTTTCCTTCAGTCTGCAAATTTTGAGCATTTCAGTAACTTACATTTTCAGCTGAGCATAACAAAAAGGGGCAAAGTTATCATGGGAATGGGGACACTGCAGATGTAAGAGTTCCAATGTGCCAATAATATACAGCGTCTCCCTGTCTGCAATGAGAGAAATTTGGGGACTAAGGGAAAAAAAAATTGAGGGGCAGAATTCTTATTGGGGAGAAAAACACTCATTTTTCTACCTTCCATCACTACACCTCTAGATCTGTAGAAAAAAAGGAACTCCCCTCCCTAAGTTTTATTTAGCTTGCTGTTCATACAAAATCACACAAAAAAATGACAGATATCTTTTCAGTATATTCAAGGATTCAAGTCAAATATCCTATCACACACAATGCATTAAAACGCTGGTGAACTTGTGGATCTCTATGTGCCTCGTAAATGCTCTGCAAGTAACTGGATAATTGTGCTAAAGATGATGCCTCCATCCAAATAAATATTTCTGAGTTTGATAAAATCACAGGCTGAGTCAATGGCCAATTCAAAATATACGTAATTTGTGGAACAATTTGTAGAATGCAGGAATCTGATTATTCTGTTTTGCGTCTGGCAAAAAAATGATGGTATTGTTTCCAAAAATTTCTAACTGAAGAAGAATGATGATACAGAATTTATTATAAAATAAAAAAAACCCGGGAAACAAAAATGCTCTATCATAAGAGACTAGGACGATTTCCCCCCTGCCTGCGCTGACAAGCAACCAAAATCTTAATTGTCTCTGGAAATTAAGCAAATAAAGATGTATCACATGTCACAGAAATGTCCATGTTCAGGTTTCCATTATTGTTATTGTTGTTATTATTATTGTTTATGATGTTTTGTAGATTCCATATCAAATTTCCTATGGGAACTAGATAAGGAGCCCTGGTGGTGCAATGGTTAAATGCCAGTACTGCAGCCACAAGGTTGTGAGTTCAATCCTGTTGGGCTCCAGGTTAACTCAGCCTTCCATCCTTCTGCAGGTTGGTAAAATGAGCAACCAGCTTGTTGGGGGCAATTAGCTAACACATTGTAAACTGCTTAGAGAGCACTTAGCTGATAAGTGGTATAGAAATACACATGCTATTGCTATTGATAGATACCACACTGTGTCTGATGAACCAGAAGATTTAACACCTGCTAGTCCATCCGTCCTTCCACCCATCCACCCTTCCTTCCTTCCTTCCTTGTGGTATCATGTTATAGGCCAAGAGACCAAGAGGCACCCCAGGCAATGGAAAGACACCATGTGAGTTTTAGTTCAACAAAATCTGAAGAGCCACATTGCCCCTTGAGATATTGTTGAACTACAGTTCACATTTTGTATCTCCATTGATTGGGCTGATGGAAGCTGGAGGCCAATTACATCTTGAGGGTTCCCTAGCACAGTTGTTGGGCTTTGCTAGCAAAGATTGATTTTCCCCCTTTTCATATCTGGCTCTGCTGGTTTGCCCTGGAAAACATGTCACTTCCATTTATATGCTTTACCAGCAAAAACATTGTTCAGTAGTGGAACTGTAGGAGAAATCCCAGTGCATTATACTAACAATCCTACTGCTTGCTGCATGCAGTCTGTGTAATATAGTGAAAGATGGGGGAAAGAGCATACCTTATCTTGAAATCTCAAACCATTCTGCTCATGTCAGAGAAGCTAAATGAATTTTGACAATTACAAAAAAATGCCTGGTATACTCTAAATCAACAATGTGATTGAGTTCCAGATATGTTTGGGGCCTCAGCCTCAGTTATTTTACCCTTTCCCATTTAAGGAAGTGCCCTTGGGCCATTTACTGATTCTCGATTGAATGGGTAATAGACCTCTGACATATCTTATTTCTGGCTGCAGCCCTGAACATAATTCTCTGTTTACAGCTGCCGCCAGGAGACTTCTATGAATATGTAAATGTTTCCCTTTAAAAAATAAAATAAAATGGAAACGTAAAGCATTTCAGTTCTAATCATCCTTAGTACATTATAGATGGAAAAATGGCTGCAAACTAACACACCAGTGACTTGCTTGAACATAACTAGGTATGTGAGATACACAGTGCACTGATGTTATATAAATTCACCAATATTCACTATTCAATTATATCCCTCTTAATCAGTTTATAGATTATTAGTTTATAACTGAAATAGTGTGCTATGTTGCTCAGGACTGTTTCCCATAAAACATGCCATAAAATCTCTCTGGCAGCATCGTGGGTCTTTCTAAAATTATTTCCTAGATTTCTTTCTGTGTTTAGAGCCTATTAGCAAGACAAAGATACTGGTAAAAAGGTTTCCTTCCTCACTTAACCTGGTGCAATCTCAAATAAAATCAATGATGCTTAAGGAGCCTGAATGTACCATAGGATTGCAGGCTTGAGTATTTCCAGTCCTCGAGAGTCTGAAGTGAGCAATCATGTCTGTGGTAGATGGAGGGCCAATTTACAAGGCTGCAGAGCTCAGCCTTCAACCAGAAGCTTTGCAAAGGCATGTGGAATCTCAGTCTCTACATGAGGAGAATGTGTCAGATCATTCCTTTACAATATGGGCAAGTCAGCAGGAATTTTCAGCCCTAGACATTTAGGATGTCTGAAATGTAACTCTCTTTGGAACAGGCATGGACAAATATACCAGTTTCCCTATCGTTCTCACTAATATTTCTAAAAAGAATTCTTAAGCTATTTTTGCCAAATATATAATATAATATATAAAAATATATGTAATTTATATATGTAATATATGTAATTTATTTTATATATATACACACACACACATATACATAATTACATGCACAAAGACAGACATATATACATGTACATATATTAGACTGTTTATGACTGGAATTCTATTGTGGATTTGTGTATGCATAAACACCATAGTTATAGTGCTGCACAATAAATCCCATTCAGATCCTCCAATCCTCACTTACTAGAAAGCAGCCACAGCTATTAATGGGGGCCTGTTCCCCTGTTGATCAGGAAGCAGCCAATTGATGTTCCCACCCCCTCCTGTGATGTGATTTCAGGTGTGACAGGAAAAAGCAGGTCCCCTGTGAGAATTCTCTCTCATGCAAGGGATCACTCACACAAGGAAAGGGTGTGGGACTGTTAGCACACCATACATCCCTCCTCTGTGGGATGTGGTATTTTCATAATTGGACATATTTCATGGTTGAAATGGATGTTTGAAAGTCCACTGGCTGTATGCATATGTCAAGTGAGGATGACCTCAGACATAAACAGGTCATAAGTTCAGAGAGAATCAGGTGGGAAAACCCAATGCTAATGGGCTTGGTGTCATGCCCTGCCTTGGAGACTGTGGCAGAGAGAAGGAGGATTCTGACTCCGAGGCAGAGGCTTCCCCAGAGGTTGAAGTGTCACCAGGAGCTGGGCCAGAGGAAGATAATACACAACAACAACAAGGGCCTGAGCCAGGGGAACAAATAGAGAAAGACATAGCTGACACACCTACCTTGCAGCAGAGACGCCATGAAAGGGAAGGCTTGCATCACTCAGCCCATTTAATTAGTGAGTGAGACCTAATGAAGGAACACCTGTGGTGACAGCAGCCATAGATAAAAGAGGGCTCCAGCTGGCCTTTCCTCCCAGGGTCAGCAGCTGGTCTCTTTGGCCCTGAAACCCTGTGCTCTTGGATCTGGTTGTCTTGGAAGTCTGCCTGTTTGGACTATGGTTTGGATTTGCCCCTTCAGATTTGTTTGCTCTAGGCTGCTTTTCTGTTTGGACATTCTTTGACTCTCACCTTGTGAGTAGGAGTGGTGCTGCTTGTGAATTACTGCCTGCTCTGCTGTAGACATGACACTCGGGATAATCCTTTCAAAAACTCTAAGTTGCAAGCACTCCTGAAAACAATAGCAGGCAAAACTGTCCAGGTGATGAAATCAGGACCTCTACTGTGATCATATCCTGTAAAGACCTTCCCCATTCAACTTACCTGGCCCAAAAATTAACAGATTGTCAGGACTCCCATCAATGTTTTGTCAGGCAATCAACCCATTCCAGACTCCTTTGTCAGTTTCATGGGAAAGCCATTACCAATTTGTCCATGCACTCTCCTTCAGGGCAGAAAATAGGGTATAAAAACGCTAGCTCCAACCCCAGTAATCTGTAGTTCTTTGGACATAGTATGTGGTGCTCATATCTTTGTTCCTCTGTACTATGGTCAGACTTGCTGTCTGAGACACTCTGCTTCAACCTTCTGCTTTAGGATTGGTAACTATCACCCTTTCCACCCAATTTCTCTCTATCCAACCTTTCTTGCCTCACTTTCTGATTGCATTGCGTGTTTCTTCAGAGTGTCTGATTTCTCTTGTGTTTATTATTCCCAAATAAAATACTCTATTTAACTGGAGTCATCTCTACAGTTAGTACCAGTATACACTGGTGAAAATATCTTGCTGTTATCTGCCTCTCATGGGCCTCCTTTGAGCTATAATCCCCCAAATTCCAAAGTCCCCCACCTTTTAGCATAACAGGACCATCGGCCAGTTGTTTCCTGACTGACAAGAGAACAGACCTCTGTTGATCCCAGCAGCTGCTTTGCTGTAAGTGGAGATCAGGGGACCTTTATGGGCTATGTAAGGATTGTAAACATGAAACAGTCATGAATGCATGACTCTAAGGCCCTTTTCGCATGGTATTTTCCATGCAAAAGAGGGCCTGGAACGTTGTGCGATTGTGAGGAGCAATCTGCACAATGCACTCACAATTGCGCGATGCTCCAGGGGCCAGCAGGCGCTGATAGAGCACCTTTTCATTTTCAGCTAGAAGCCGAAAATGGTGCATGATCGCGCATTGCTTTTGGGCCCCATGTGCACTTACCTGGTGTGTGAAGCCTCCGGAGCTGTGCCATTTGCACTTCCTGCCCTAGCGCAGCTGGGGAAACTCCCAGGCTGCGCTGTGGAAGGAAGAGGCGGGGCTCTTGCTTGAGCAGGCAGCTCGTGCAGAGCCGAAGGACCCCGGATGCGAAAGCCTCTTTCCAGAGGCTGCTCGCACGATCCCTGCACCCTAGCGCCAGAAGACTGTATGGTGCAGAAAGGGCCTAAGTTACCCCTTTGTAATTGCCTAACACAATTCTGACCTATATGGAGTGGAGAAGGGGGAGAAATCAGTTGTGTTTCTTATTACTTTAGAAAATTCCTATTTAAAAAAAATCTCAAAGTTCTTTGCAACAGGGAGATAAAAAGAATAAAATAATAATAGCATAAAACCAATACAATCCATTAAAAACAATTTGTTACAAACATGAGGGAACTGTTGGATACTGACAATTAGGAATGTAATCAAGATAATGTTGGATAAACAGACGGGTTTTAAGTTGATGGTGAAAATATGTTAATACAAGGAAACCACCTAATTGCATTGGGGAGAATGTTCCACATGGTGGATGCCACAGCAGAGAAAACTGTCCTCTGTATAACAACCAAGCAAACTTCACCAGATTTCACACAGTGTGCTGTGGTCTTACAACAAGACTGCCCATAAGTAATCAGAAGTAAACTCCATTGTGTTTAGTGGGGCTTACTTCCATTTACAGTTTCAGTCTTAAACATTATAGTAATTATTGCTTTAAATAGTTCATACAAGCTTTTAATTCCTTATTAATACCATCCCACATATGTGTTAGATTTTGTTGTCTAGGTTCGCCTTATGTTTCAAAGTATGTTTTGTCTTACTTGTGTACGCATTTGTCATCATGGTCTTTTTTTCCAAATGAAATACCTCCCAACTTGAGAAGCATAAGGATACAGAAAATCTTAGGGCTTTTCTACACTACACTGTTATACAGTTATTATCCCACTTCCAGCATCCTGTGAAATTTTGAGGTTTGTAGTTTACTGAGGCCAAAGAGCTTTCTGGCTGAGAATTCTAAAGGCTCCTCCCTAAACTGCAAAACCCAGGATTCTATAGGATGTTGAAAGAGGAATAATAGCAGCATAGCAACATAGTGCAGGAAGGCCCTTATTCTGTTTTCTAAGTGGTTTCCATGGCACACAAATATCATACAACTGTTAATCTATGGCTATATTAATCTTGTGCAGGAAGGAGAGAGAGATGTTCTGAAAGAAAGCGGAGGTCTCTCTTTGTCCTTACCAGAATTGCTTTAAAGTGCTTTTTCAAAAAAACTGCAGATGGATTCTTTTTGGACAACTGGTTCAGAGTTTCAGCATTCAACATAGATTGTCATTTCTGTTAGAGTGTTCTTCTGTAGTTACAAGCAGAGACTGGACACCACTATTTTCATTCATCAACTTTTGATCTTCCTTATATGAGCTGGAAGCAAGCAGAGAATGAGGGGGCAGTGTCATGGGAAGAATTGGATTTTTTGAGGTGGGGGCAGGTGTACACAGCTGAAGAGTGTTCCCAGTTAGCCAATTATCAAAACATGCAGTTTGATTATGCATTGGATGGCACAGCAAATAGTGTAAGCAGCAGAAGAAGCAGAATACAAAGAGGCATTCAACCACAGTGCATTCTTCGGATGCATTGGAGGCATGATGCTAAACTATCAAGTGTGATCCATTTGTGTGATGCTAAACTATCAAAGTGTGATCTTTGATTCTTTCTAGAGGCTGTGTGGAGAGCTGGCTCTCTGCAAACACAAAAGTTGGAAAAAAATCCAAATATTTTATTCAATTTATTTTGGCTGGTGATATTTAAAAATATTATGTACTCTTCAGCGAAAGTCAAGCGAGGTGTTTAGATATTAATTATCAACAACGCTTTACTTAATAAAATATTTTTTTGGCAATGACACCATAGTTCTTAAGAAATCATATTTCAATGTCACATTTTCCTTAGAGACTTATGAGTGTTAGAACAGCTGCCGTCATACATCCTGTTAGCCATTTGACTGACTGATGACAAGAAGCAGATAGAAAGATGGGGTAGTGATCTTCTTACATGGAGTGAAGAGGTCTAAAGAGTTCTAGTTGCTTTTACTAAATAAAACAGGATTCCCAGTGACATAAAGTCCTGTCCTCCTATTCATTTCAATGTGAGCAAAATGCTCAAAACAATCAGGGATCTTTTTTTCCCCCTAAAAAATTAAGTGCCCCAAATTACGTGGTATGTAATTCCATGTAATTAACTGCAAACCGCAGGATTCCATAAGATGTTGAAAGTGGAATATTACCACTATAACAGTTTAGTGTGGAAATGGCGCTGTTGAACATGGGGATGCTGGGAGCTGAAAGGATGTGGCATCACGTACAGCATCTTTAACCTCTCCCCACTTCTTATACTCTCAGGTGTTTGGGCAAATGCCTAAAGATTGTAAGACTAATATGGGGATTTATTTCAAGGTCTTCCAGACAATCCTGAACCACCTCATGTAAGGAAGCCATGACTATGCAAATACAGTTATAATATTCTGTAGAATATAGTTACAATGTAAGTAGTAACCAAACCATGCTCAGGTTGAACTAACCTACAAATGAAAATTTTTCTCATATCATGAATGAGTATATAATGTATATGTGGTTTCTTCATCATAATCTTTTATCGGCTGATCTTTGCACTGATTGTACCACATTCTACCATGATTGTCATTCTGTGCAGCCATCTCTTCCGAATGTTGGGAGATGTCAGGTGGGAAGTAAAGAGCTGTGCATGGAGTGGGAGGTATTTCAATTTGCTTTGTAAAAAACATTGGTAATTCGATTCCAAGCCTTGCTGAATCAGACAATCCTGAGTTCTTCCAACGGACAATTTCAGCCATGAAAACTGAAGGCAAGCCCCTTCAAAAGGTAATTATAGTGAGGCTGGGATTAAATCCAAGGTTTGCTGATTTATGGAGTTCTCTTAATGATGGGCTAGGACTTTGGCTGCTGTAAATCAGGCTTGATTCAGACACACTGGTGGTGCTGCTACATCAATTTCTAACAAGATCTAGCCTTATCCTGCACTGGAAATGAGCTATCCATGCTTTTTTCCTCTTTCACAGGTGATTCTGCCCCTTACTGGTTTTTCTTTCTAGCCCTGCTGATTATGGTCCTTGTCTTACAATCTGCATCTGTCTGAAGTTTTAAACTAGTCCCATATTGAAAAACAATAAATTAAAATTCCCATTTTTGTAGTTGCACAAGGAACATATGTTTTACCAATGCTTGGATTTTTACAGGCTTTCTCTTTTAAAAATTAATCTCCCCATCTTTAATACAGAAGGATTACAGTCTTTTCCCCCCCAGACAAATGAAATGAAACAACACTACAGATTGCTGGCACAAACTTATAGACACATGGGAGGAAATGTGCAATGTAGTTCAAACATCCGTTCTTCATTTTTGGTCATATCTAGAGGCTTCATCACAAAAATGGTTCATACTGTGGACCATGTAACAAGAAACATATTTTTTCCATTCTTGTGATTTTCTGAAAAGGGTAATTAGGCACTACAAATAAAATGTTGCCCGCATATAATTGATCAGAGAGGAGAAAAGAGTGAATAATAATAACCTGGGATTGCATCCTTACTGTGGAAGCAAGAACCACGGAACACGTTGCAGTAAATCCCACTGAGCTGTGTTTAATTGTCACTTGGAATTATTGTTGAAATCTCTTAGACAAGCCTCTTCTTTGGCTCCCTTTCACTATGACACTTCTGTCTCCGTGTATATGCTTAGTCTGTACAATGATAAAAACATACACTCTGCCACTGACTACCATGTGCAACCCATACCAGATCCTCTCTGCTTGGTGAAACATGGTGCCAAGAAGAAAGATTCTAGCAAAACTATGCAAAGTGTGTACCCGTAAAGATATCTTCCTATTGCAAATGCTGTACTCTCCCTATTGCAAATGCTGAAATAATCACTTCAACAAAGGGAATGAAGAAATCCATATGGGGGACATTTGATGAATGTTTTAGAAAGACAAACCCACAAACAATTAAGAAAGGGAGGTAATTATATTCGAGGAAAAGCAAACAAAAATTGTTTTGGAGAAACAGGAAGACTAAGGTCCTTTCCACACTACACTGTTAAAGTGCTATTATTCCACTTTCAACATCCTGTGGAATTCTGGGGTTTGTAGTTTACCGAGGCCAAAGAGCTCTCTGGCTGAGAATTCTAAAGGTCCCTCCCTAAACTACAAACCCCAGGATTCCACCGGATGTTGAAAGTGGAATAATAACACTATAACAGTGTAATGTGTTCAGCAATAAGATGAAATGTTAAATTCATTTCACAATACATCTATTTTAAAAGGAAAATTCTGCTGTATTACCATCTCTATGGTAAACCTTTCTCCCCTACTCTCATCTCATTTTGTTGTGTGTGTATTTAACTCCTACATTCTTTTTAACACTGCCTATGGACAAATTCCATGACTTGCCATAATGCCTTCTCTTTCTGTTATACTGCCTTACATTTTAAATAGGGCTCTGTTTTTCATTTATTTTTTTTTAATCTGTGTTTGCTTCTTCTTTTTCATGTTATAGTTATGTTTGTGTGTCTCTCATTATAACAAACATGAATCAATCAAGGCCTATAAACAGTACTGAAGTTGTAAGAGTATAATTTCATTATTTAGGGGTGTGTAAAGATGGAAAAATCCTAGCTAGGTGGCAATTTATTGATTTTTTAAAAAAGAAGGTGAATAGAAGATATCAACGTATCAGACAGTGTAAAAGAATTCTGAAAGACTTGAATATATGATATAAAGCAAGAGAAATCAGTAAGGACCTGATTTGTCAGGTTACCCTTTCCTTTTGTAAGCACTATCTCCAATTATTGATTCATTCACTCAAAGTCCAGAAACCAATGGAAAACTGTGGAACATTTCCAATCATTCACACGGCCCATTTAGATTCTGGAGGTTGCAAATAAAAGCTGTCTCATATCTAAGTACTCCAGCATAATGTCTGTCAGGAACAGATTTTCTGTGTAGCTGGATAATGAGATTGACCAATTTATTTTGAGTTGGATTCTCACAGCTCTGTTTCTCACAGCAAGATAGTGTTTTTGCCACCATATTGCAGCAGGAATCTTCTCAGAAGGCATGCTGCATTACCTCCCAAGTAACTCCAAGTAACTGAACAGCAAAATTACACACACACACACACACAAAGGGGGGAGGAGGGAGGAAGGGAGAGATCTATCATAAAAGGATTATGAAAAGTTAAGATAGGATAGGTTAAATAATGGTGTGACTTGTTCCATCTTCCTTTTCATAGGATCCAACTTGTGGAAAATTATTTTTATTCCCTTTATGTGGACAGAAAAGAACGAATGCTTTGCATGAACTCAACAATGCAACTGGAGTAAATACTTAAGGGTCCTCAGTGGCTAGGGATCGCATGCACCATCCAAGCACATACTGATATGTACCTACTTCTTATATTGTGATGCTGTTAAAGAGAGGAACAGCTCCCTAACTGCACCCTCCCTATGGATAATACTTACTGCCTACCTCAGATCTGTTTCTACTTGCAGATTGAATGAAAAGGCAGGGCATGATTTGAGGTCACAGTCTCCAAGGTTTCTTTCATACTACATCCTCATAGTACTGATTCATATCACTTTAGCTCCAGTTGCTAAATTCTGTAGAATCCTGGGATCTAGATATGGCTTAGGTCCAGACTATCTGGCATACTGCATCTCCTTGTATGAGGCTCCTCTCTCTGCCCCAGCACCCTCACAGACACATCTCTTGGAGGTATGGGAGAGAACCTTCTTGGTGATTGCTTCTAGATTCTGGAAATGCTTTCCTTGACAAGCTGTGCTGGTACCACCATTGCTGTCTTTCTCTAGGCAGGTGAAGACATTTTATTTTGAAAGAGTTTTGAAAACTGATTGACATAATGAAAGGGTGTTTAATTAATGTGCTGTACCACCTATATTTGGCCTCTCTCTCTCAATGGAAATTTTTAAAATTGTTTTTAATTCTGTTGATGGATTCATTCCATTTTAACTTTTGTATAATGTGTACTTGTTATAGAATCCTAGGATTTGTAGTTTGGTCAGGCAGTACAAGAGTACTCTGGCTGATAATTCTAAACACCACCTGAAATTGCAAATCTCAGATTTCCATAAAATAGAGCCATGGCAATGAAAATGGCATCAAAGTGCTATTATTGTATAGTGTGAAGGAAGGAGATATGGAATGCCACTTGAAAGAACAATGTACAGGATATGATTTTAAATGCTTTTGAGTTTTTATCTGCAAATAATGTTCTTTGCTCATGGCCTTCATTGAAGCAACATGAGAAGAGTTGATAATCTTCCCTGTTCTGTATTCTTCCTTTGCATGCTACTGTTTTAAGCATTGCTACCGGTACTAATCGGGTGCTATTTGCACCTTGGGAATTATCTCAAAAAGGTACCTTGTCCACAGTCTGGTCCATTTGGTGCTATTTTCTCCATCCTAATGTTATCGCAAAAAGTGGGGGACCTTGAGGTCCTCCAGCACTACCCATGGTTCTGTGAAAAGGTGGGGAAATCTTAGCTCTAAAAGGGAGGTCTGAGAGAGATGTGTAACCTTACAGGATCTTTTCACTAATGTATACAGTACTAGCAGTAGGATACCAGTTGAATTTTTTTTAAAAAAAGTATTTGGCCATTTCTGCATGGTGTCATAGTGCTGCTATGAGGACAGGATGGCAGCAGTCTGCAGGTCATTCTTTCATGCAGTGTCATCACAGTCCTGCCATCCCGTCCCCATGTATTGTGATTGCAGGATATTCACTTAACAGATTAAATCTGTTAAATGTCCATGATTGCACAATGCTCCTGTACTTATCTGCCATGCAGAAGGGCAGGAAGTGCAATGGAGGTGCTTCCTTCTCTAGTGTAGCATGGGGAAAAGCTTGACTGCACTGTGGAAGGCAGACATGTGTTGCTTGTGCTCCCTTCCATAGGGAGCCAGTCAGATGTAGCGGAGAGCACTCCTGTTGTGCTTCCTTCTCGGTAACAGTACAGCTGGAGTTGCAACAGAATGATGTGGGAGAGTGTGGTCATGTGGAAATGGTGTACATTGGGAGAAGTTCACAAACACATGCAAGCAATCAGACAGTTTCACAACTGTACAAGGCTAACTGAAAGAAAGGAAGGAAAAGTTGGGTAGTGAGGAGTTAGGATGAAATGAGAGATATTTACCAATCCTGAAGCAGCAGAAGTTTGAAGTGAGCTGTCTCACACTGAGGAGACTGAGGATGGTAAAGTAAACTGAAGTCTCGTGGCAGGCACACACAGCATAGCATGACATGTGTGTTCAAGGTACCAGCAAGCAACCAATGGCTAATTCAGGATTTAAATACTCTTTTTCTGTCCTGAGGGAAATGTGTGAATTGCTCTCTGACAGAGCTGACAAAGTGGTCTAGAAGATTCTGATTGCCTTTGCAGCCAGGTGACAAAATATTGAGAGAAATCATGATAGCTTCTTAATTACTGCAAACATGGAAGAACAAAAGGACTGTTTCCATGGGGGAAAAGGTACTAGGATATGAGTCTTCTAGCAGCTTTGCTTGCTATTGTCTTTTGGCTTTAGAGAACCATCTAAAACCCATCAAATTTATTTTTCCAATTCATCCTTCTAAAATTATGACCTGCCCATGTTAAGGCTTTGTCTTAGCTTCAGGAAGCTTCCAGTCAGAGTCCTTTGTCTCCACATAGTTTTTCAGCCATAAGTGTGAGATTTATATTTATTTCATGCCAATTAAACAATATTTACATCCAATCATACTGTATTACAGAGTGGGGGTGTATGGCATGGTATCACTGGGAGACTCTGTAATTTGGTGTGGGATTTAGAATTCCTTGCTGTATGCTGTAGTTCAGAAAAGAGCACGAGTATTCCCTATCAGAATAATCTTCATAAGAATGAAATCCCAGGATTCGGTAGGATGAGACCATGGCTGTTAGAAGTGGTATCAAACTATTATAGTTGTGCAATGCAGGTACACTCCAGGTTTCAGGCATGGATGTACCCCAGCTGTAGCTAAAGACTAAATATGGAACCTATTGTATATAAACCATACACTCTACCATTTAGTTGCAGCTCTTTCTTTTAATACCCATGAGCACACTTAAAGATAAACTCTCAAATTGGTGTGGCGAATCATGTGGATGTGTATATGCAAGCATACACCTGCACACAGTAATTTTGTTAATTCCATGATCTTTATTATACATTTTATTTCTTGTGTAGGCAGTGCAATTGTCTCTAAAACAGACAGATAAATATATAGGGCACTATTTTATTTATGCATAATAGTGAGTCTAATAGTCAGGAATCACACAGAAATCATGGAATGGTGGTGTGTGCTTATGAGAATGGGAAATGTTTTTCATTAGTTTCATCTTCTCCTCATGTGAATAACCAGGAATTGTTCCAGTTGGCTCTGAAGCAATTACCTTTAGAGAAGAAGGAGGTAATGGAGACAGTATAGATTTTCATAAACAGTACAACAGTGACCTCAAAACCTTTCCCCAGCTTTCAATTAAAACACACTTAGGGACTTTAGGGGAAAAAAAGTAAGCATGATTTTCCAAGTGTTTTTCATTTAAGTAATGACTGTTTGAAGTTTGTTGCTTTGTAAATAAAGCAGCAAGAAGGGGGTCTTTGATTAGCTGCGATCCAAACACAGCAATCATGAAAGCACCAAACAGAATGACAGATCAGGTTTGGATCAGATGCTGGCAGGAAGCAAACTGGGCAAGGAAGCCAAGAAGGCCAGTCCCCCCCTGGGATTTTGGGTCTACCTTTTCCTTAGCTCATCAGAACAAGTCAGTTGGGGGTAGTGACAAAGACACAGATCAACTATACAGACCTGAAAAGGGGAAAAAACTAAATCGCTAGTGAGCTGTCCCCTAAAGCTATTCCCAGCTCACTGGCAGACCTCAGAAAAGTTTCTTTGGGGAACTATAGCTTACTAAATCCAAGGCATCATGACCACACTGACAGTTTGTTTTGTAGTTTGGTTGGTTATTTTTTTTTCCCAAGCTCTGACCATATGCCCTCACTTATGCAAACACATCTCTTTGTCTCTCTGATTTTTTTCAAGAGCCCCAGGCCATTGCATAAATCACTGCTCTTGTCCATTGAATCCATGCTTTCTTTAATACTCTGGAAGCGGGGAGGAAACTGTTGTCAGGCTCCCACAGATTTTCTTCTTGTATACCTGGTGGTGTGTTTCAAAACTGTCTAGGTTGAAGTGTGGTCATTTTAGAAACTGCCCAGGCCAGAATGCTTTCATTGAATTTAAACTTGGATGACACTATCCCCAACTGACTTGTTCTGATGAGCTAAGGAAAAGGTAGACTCAAAATCCCAGGGGGAACTTGGATGAAGGAGTGGAGGGCATGCTGATCAAATTTGCAGATGACACCAAATTGGCAGGGGTTGCTAATACACCAGAAGACAGGATCAAAATTCAAAATGACCTTGACACATTGGAGAGCTGGGCCAAAGCTAACAAAATGAATTTCAACAGAGAGAAATGTAAGGTCCTACACTTAGGCAGAAAAAATGGAATTCACAAATATAGGATGGAGACGTGTGGCTGGATAGCAGTACGTGTGAAAGGGATCTAGGAATCTTGGTAGATCACAAGCTGAACATGAGTCAGCAGTGTGATGAGGCAGCCAAGAAAGCCACCATAATTCTTGGTTGCATCAATAGGAGTATGATGTCTAGATCGAGGGAGGTAATGGTGCCACTCTATTCTGCATTGGTTAGGCTTTATTTGGAATACTGTGTCCAGTTCTGGGCACCTCAATTCAAGAACGATATCGGCAAACTGGAACGTGTCCAGAGGAAGGTGACCAAAATGGTGAAGGGTCTGGAAGCCATGCCCTATGAGGAACGGCTTAGGGAACTGGGGATGTTTAGTCTGCAGAAGAGTAGGTTAAGAGGGACATGATAGCCATGTTTGAATATTTGAAGGGATGCCATGTTGAGGAGGGAGTGGGCATGTTCTCTGCCGCTCCAGAGACTAGGGCCCTTTCCGCACGTTACCTACTCACGGAGGTGGGGGGTGCCGTTCGCGCAAGCAGCCTCTTACACGAGGCACTCGCATCGCTCCTCCGTTCTCCCGCAGCTGGGTTGCTGGTCGCACGGCCATCGCACAAACACCCCGCCCCTTCCTTCTGTAGTGCAGCCTGGGTGCTGAAGGTTGCGCTGGGGGAGGAAGCGCGACTGGCCCAGCTCGCCTGATGCACCGCAGGGCCGGTAAGTGCACGAGGGCCCTGGGAGCATTGTGCGACCGTGCAGCATTTTTGGCTTACAGCCAGAAATAAAAAAATCTGTGAGCGGCCTGCTTTAGACTCGTGAGCATCGCATAAATGGGAGTGCGTTGTATGGACCGCCACTCCCATTTACGCGACACTCAAGGGGCGCTCTCGCAAAAGAAACTGCCTGTGAAAAGGGCCTAGGACAAAGAGCAACAGATTCAAGCTGCAGGAAAGGAGATTCCACTTGAACCTCAGGAAGAACTTCCTGATGGTTAGAGCTGTCCGGCAGTGGTATATGCTGCCTCGGAGTGTGGTAGAGTCTCCTTCTTTGGAAGTTTTTAAGCAGAGGCTGGATGGCCATGTGTTGGGAATGTTTTGATGTCTGTTCCTGCATAGCAGGAGGTTGGACTGGATGGCCCCTGAAGTCTCTTCCAACTCTATGATTCTATGATTCTACGATGATTCTAAACCCTGTTTATTGGAAGAAAGTAACAACCATGACAAATAGTTATTTGGTACAGAATAACATGTCCTAGTTCTGATATCCTAACTTAACTAGACTTCCATCTTTGACAACTGTTCTGACCAGCACGGCTCTACTTAGGCCATTTCTGCACTAGATTCTTGTAGTGCTATTATTCCAGTTTCAACATCCTTTGGAATCCTGGGGTTTGCAGTTTAGAGAGGGGACTTGAGGCTCAAACTGCAAAAGAGAGGAAGAAGAAAGAAGTGACACCTTCAGCAAGTTGTTGTTGCATACCTTGAAATTATTTCTGACTTATGGCTGCTTTAAAATGAACATATAGAGTTTCTTGGCAAGATTTGTTCAGAGGAGGTTTTTTTTGCCTTTGCCTTCCTCTGAGGGTGGGAGAGTATCACTTGCCAAAGGTCACCTGGTTTGTTTTCTGTGGCTGATTGTGAATCCTAGCCTTGGTCTCCAGAGCCTTCTGATAGTACAGGAGCAGAAAGTATCATCTTTCTATTTTAACTGCAAGATCCCCAGATGATTCAACCAATCCGAACTCACAAAGATTATTTGGTTTAATTAAATAAAATGTTAACATAGGCCGAAAACCTGTTACTAACTTAGGCACATGTAAGTGGAGCTTAAGCATGAATTAAGTCCTGTTTTGGTTATTCATAGTGGGCCTCCAAACCAGTGAGGTTGTCAAGCCCTAGAAGATCAGGCTTCACTGAATGCCTCAAGGAAGGAAGAAGTAGGTGTATTCCATTTGACAGGACAGCCTCACTTCTCCCCCCAACACCCAATGACCGAGCTGAGAGCTGCTTCTTCTTGCTTCATGATTTGAATCACCTCTCCTTCTCTTTCTCCTTTCTCTAGTAAGAAGTGACAGTAGCAGCCCCCCCTCCTCAAGGCATGGCAACTGCCAGGTGATAGAAAGATGTGGAACTGTATGTGCAAAGCTATGCACTGTTGGATCTCAGCCTTACCATGGAACTTATATTTTAAAATCTCAAATTGTTCCCTGTACACTAAGCTGCTTAACTCAGCTCACAAACCTACCATGATTTCTGTGACACCAGAACAGGTTAGGCAAGACCATATGAAGAGACAGTGGGATACAATTGTCTATAGACAAGGAGAAACAAACAACAGAACAGTGATCAATGGTAGTGTTACCCTGTATGTTGGGGGCCCCGGGAGGGGCACCATGATAACCAAATAAAACACAAATTGGAGGAATTTAGCTGGAGCACTCTCTTGGCTAAAAGAGAGGCAGGGTAACGTTAGCAAGGATCTTTAACCCTATGTCTATGGCTTCAGGCCAGAGAGCAAGCAAGCAAGTTTAAAAATAACAAAAATAACAGTTTTATTGAAAGGTAAACAGCAAATAAAACACACACACACACACACACACACTAGCTAACTTGGAAGCAGAAACAGAGAGCTTGGGGATAGGCAATACGACACCTGGTCTCGTAGTCCTGGAGAGAAAGATGGGGTTCGGGGGAAGAAAGCTCAGTGTGGCTGGCTGAGGGGAGCTCCTTAGACAGACTGACAGCAAGACTAGATGGAAGTCCAGGGTGATCCGAAGACCGTTTGGAAATGAGGGGTTTTTATAAGGGAGTTTGTGCCTACCGGCCATGGCATGCCAGGTGAGAACAAAAGGAGTTTAGAGCTGGACAAAGGATTTGGAAAAGGTCAAGTTTGCATGATGACCTTAACGCTCGCCGACAATAGTTTAGTCAGTATGTAAATGTCCTGTCTAAAAGGACTGGTCCGGCTGAGAGCTGTGCAGCTATTGTAAGGTTTGCAGTGGGAAGTTCCCTGAAGCTACGAGCGAGGCTTGAGTTGCTGACCTCAATAGGGTCTGGAATGTAAAACCATTAGCGGCTACACCCTGTCCGTGCCTGTCCGGAGAACCTTGCAAACACGTGGAGTGAGGTGGCTGGAGAAAGGTCAAGCAAAGGCCAAATTGTTTGATATCAAAATGATATCTGGAGTCGTCACCAACAGTGCCATAGCTGGAGTAACAGTAGTAGGAATTTTCAATTACGTAATCGAGCAGGGGTGGTGACTGTGCAGCCCTTGGTCCTCCTAGATCTTTCCTAGACCCCCAATTGTTTTGTTTAATTGAGGAAAACCTTTCAGTTTTAAAAATGCTCTTATTGGGGAGAAACTTACTCGAACTGATTGCAGAAGGCCCACTTTGACACTCCAAATACTATCTTTTTGGGAAGACAAATACCTTGAAACAACAAAAACCCTGCTGATTTCTCCTGCAATTACTAGGGAAGGAAATTCCCCTTCATTCAGCAACTGGAAATTACTTTCATGCACCCAAATTATTGTTTCTGGATATAGTTGACCATGTGTTTAGCACCTCTCTGGGGACTGGAAGAATAAAAAAGCATGCCCTCTGAAGCATGCCCACCCTTGTATTAGAGAGTACTGCACAATTCTGCTTATATCTGTTATGCACCTTGAAGTTGATCTGACCTCTGGTGAGCTTATCCTAGGGTTTTATTGGTAAGACTTATTAGTACATCTGCTATTGCTTTCCTCTAAGGCTGAGTGTATATAGCTTATTCAAGGGCACCCAATAGGTTTCTATGGTTGAGTGAGAGTTTGAAACTTGGCCTTCATCATCCTCACCATTACTCAGAAGTAAATTTCTGAGAATTCAATTAAGAGGACATCCAAATGGATTTTGCAGGAGTGAGCACTGTGCCCTACACTTTAGGATGAGGTCTAGTACCTGTCTAAAATGCAAGTTCAGAAGAACTCAGAGCTACCAGGCTTTGTGCAAGAAAAGGAGTGGTTTTCAGTTTTCTATAGAAGTTAGAAGGAGCAGTTGGAGCCTGTATCACCTCTTCAGAAACTGGGACCATCCTAGTCTTCTTTCCATTAAGTGATAGATCACTAAAAGTAACTAGCTGTCCCCCCCAATAGATAAAAGTTAGTTGAAAACATCTCTAGGTAGTGCTGTTTCCCATATAAACAATGCACTCTACCATACCCCCAAGGAATACATCTCCTCACTCTTAAATATAAATCAGGAAGTTTACTCAGCCAGACAGTAGGAGTATCAGTCGTTACTATGCCTTCATTTATTGACTTAGGGAAAAAAAAAACAGGTTGGAAGTAAGTTGGTTCCTTAAAAAATAAATAGGCAGACTAGTGGCTGCATGTCTCTGGTTTTATGATTGCTACAGCAATAATTCGTAACTTTTGGTCTTTCAATTGTTTAAATCATCCTGTTTGTAATCTTTGGTGCAAAGTTTGGATCTGGAGCGTCACAGTTTGAGAATCACTGGCATAGAGAATTCTCCTTTTAAACAGAATCTGAGAACTGGGGGATTACGGTTCATGGTGTACATGTGTTCTTTCCCATGAACACCAACAGTTCAATGAGGCGTTGTTGTTATTGGATGACTTCAAGTGATTTGAGGCTTATGCCTCCCAGATAAATATGTATCGGATGAGGTAGATCACTCATAACCCTCTGGATGTTTTCAGCCTCAGCTGAAAACTCCAAGCAAAAAAAAAAAAAATAGTGACAGATTATGGGAGTTGCAGCACCACAACTTCTGAAGGGCCGTGAGATGCCTGTGCTTTTCACAGGGGGTTGCAGAGATTGTACTTAATGATGCATTTTTGTGACTAAATATATACAAGTTTGTGATGTGTTTCTTTCCAAAATTTGTTAATGGAATATTTCTTCAGGTAGCAGCCTGAACTTTTGTTCTTTTCTGTGCAGTCCATTCTCTGATGTCATGATAACAAAAATTCTCCTTGTTGTCAGATGATTGTCAAAGGCTTTTGCCTGTGAAAACACATTAATTTATAAATGTGAAGAAGGGGCTGAATTCATGTGGTTGACACAATCCTTTCTGTAAAATAAGAATTTTGTTCAATGGAATCACCCCCTATGGAGGCTATCTCAGAGTCAAACCTACATATGGCTTCAAAAAATGAATAAGAAAACATTGTTCTTGAATCTGAGCTTTCAGAAAACAGCCAGTTCTCACTTTTTAAAAGTTTTTGAACATTTTTCTAAAATGGCTTTGGAAAAACTTCTCCTTTTGAAGGACAAATTGGTCAGGCAACTGGCTTTTCTATTTGTGAAACACTTGTTGAATGGTTCCCAAGCTACTTCACATGGAGGGACATTTTCCCTCCCCTTTCTGAAATTGAAAAGTATTTCAGAATTCTCCCTTTCCTTGTTCTTTGAGGAAAGGGCCATTGTCATTTGATAGAACAGGGTCTTATGCAAACTCCTCTATGGGGATTGTAAGACATAACCAACTAGAGTCGTTCCAAAGCAAGGCAATCGACAGAAGTAATATACAGCTTAAGCAGCCCAAATCATTGAGTGCTGAGTAGACTCTCTTCACTGTTCAATTGTTGTCAGCATTAAAATGGACCACGAAACAGTTGGAGTCAAGAGGCTGTCTTGAAGAGGGCAGCTGGGCATGTTGATATTTCTCACAGCTTTCCCACTTACCTGGCTCTGAAGAAGTGGCTCACCAAATGCTGCTGGGATTGTTCCAGCTCATGATGCCAATAAATAGCTGAAGTCGACTTAATTCTGGCCAGCCTAGGGGAGTTAATTCCACCATCTCATGCTGTGTATTTCTCCACACAACATACAGAGGCACTCCATAAATCCCTGTGCTTCTCTGCACTCTTATCTGAATTGTAATGCAGTTATTAAACAAATTCTAAGTCTATTTCATATCCCTTTTAATACTTTTTTTCTAAAAAAAAAAATTAAAAACCCTGCACAATATAAAGCCTTAATAAAAGCTGAATACTCCAGAAACCTCTCTTAGAACTGAAAATATGACTACTTCAAAAGTCTTTACAAGGGCAGGATTTTAATGGCTGAATAATACGCTGGAACGGAGCAGTAATTTCTTCTTGAATGCTGGGATGAATTATTTATGCTTTGACAACATTATGTGTCTCCAAAGCAGCTTTTAGTTATTCGCCTATTCGAGGCTACAGCTGATCTTGCTGCCCGCTCTTGTAATTACATTAACCTCTTGACACAACATGACAAGCTTTTCCTGTGAACTGCGATCAATAGCCCATAACTGCTACCTATTTAAATCAGGCTATGGTTACACTTCAGATTCTAATTAGTTCTCCACCCCATCCCCAACCTCCTCCCCTTCATTTCCATGGGTTCTGGGGAGGGAGGGGGAACCTGATATCAAATTTCTTTCTTTTTCCCCCCTGAAAGCCATTAATATAAAGCTTTAAGTACCGGTACATAGGAGAAAACAAGACAGGTTTGCTAGGCTTCAGTGCCAAATGCACAGCCCCTATATTAGATCACATCTACATTTAAATGGAACTGTAGCCCTTGGCACAGGAGTGCTTCCAGGAATCAATTACTTGAGCGCTGGTACAGGTAGGTGAGGCTGTGACTTGATGCCATTGAAATACACACATGTAGTGGAATGCAATTCAGATTTCTTTCTTTCTTTCTTTCTTTCTTTCTTTCTTTCTTTCTTTCTTTCTTTCTTTCTTTCTTTTAAAGTCATAGCATTCTGCACTGTAATAAAGGAGAGTGTACCAGCCTTAAAGACTGAGTAATTGAGTGTGTAGCAGAAATAAGAGGGACATGTTGTGTTTTCCTTTCACTCATTGGAAATGATCCTTTATTGAAGAGACACCACATGACTTTACATTCATGCAGTTACCTCTCAGTTGTGCTATGCCTCCCTGTTACAGAACTGTGACATGGCACAACCAAAAGTGCATTGTGCATTGATGTGCAATGCACAACCATGTCCTACTGTGCAATCAATGCATAATACAGTGCAACACACAATGTGCAACTGTGTACAAGGACACCACTTGCATAATTCCACTTTCATGATCTGCAACTCAATATAGACGTCATTTATCAGCAAAAATAATAAAACCATATGCATAATGAGGCCATCCTTTGAGTCTTATCACCACTGTAAGAAGTCTCATTAGGTTGTGGAGGGCTAAGCCCTGCATATAAGTACTCCCCCAACTCTGGTGTCCCCAACACATCTAGAGCTCATTGTGCATTTAGAACCCTGTGTTATTAAGGTTACATATCATGAGGAAGTTTATAAGTGTATTCCAATGATATCCCTGTTCCCACTTACCTGGGGGTACACTTGACTAAACAGAGTTGTTCATATGTTTGAGTAGATAGGCATAGAACTGCATTCTAAATCTCTAGTTCTTTGCACATGTATTTCAGTGTAAGACCTGCTGAAGACTTCTGAGTAAACATAGTGGTACTGCATATGTATGTAAGTAGAGCTGGGTCAAGCTACGTGTATTTACTCCTAACTTAATAGCCAGTTTTGCTATTCTGCTGAGAATCCAAGATGTTTTCCCTTGCTATTCAAACAAATGAGGTCATTTATCTCTCTCTGTTGCATTGTGTTACATTACATTATGTTAGTTACATGGGCAAAGCATTAACAAGTAATAAGAAATTAAATCGGAGCCCTTATTAGTGATCTAGAGCTAATTATCTTTTCAGCAGCATTTCAAACAGCCTTCAGGATTCTTAATGTCTTGGAGGATTTCGCAATGAGCTGCTCATTGGATAGGCACAAGAAGCACTCTGTGAAAACCATCACGGAAAAGTTTACATTCCTTAGGCCATTAGGTCTCGTTGATGAGCTTTCATGCCCCACTCAGCAGAAGAACAACATTTGGATACCACTGCTATGCGTATATTCATGCAGGTTTTGCAATCTATGTTACTTGTTTAAGTGGCTGAGTAAGATGTAAAATAGGGTTTAAATAACATGGAGCCTAATTAGGCAGAGTAGGATTTCCTGTTGTAATTTGGGTTACATGTCTCTAACCATTTATTGCAGCTATCTCACTGAAATCAGAGATGCTACTCTGGAGTTAATGGTTTGAGAAAGTAAAGTGGTAGAAGTTGGACATCCTGTCCCCAGTGCACACATGCATGCGCACACGCACAGACATGCACACACACAAATGATTTCAGCACAACCCGTTCTATACTAAGCATCCCCTGGGTACTGGCAATTATATCCTTATTTCTCCTGTTACAAGAGTCTGAGGCACATAGGAGCAAAAGGCAATTAGTGCCTAGCATGCTACAGAGTCTGTTCCAAACTGGCCTAATGCAAAGGCTCTTGGAGGCAACTGAACGAGGTGAGGAAAAAGAAGTAATTCAAGGTTTTGGTCATTGTCTTTTTCTGTTGAGCGAGCTGGAATATGTCTTATGCTAAGTAAAGGGTTACACTAGTACCAGTGGACTGAGTATTATATCCCAGTGCAGCAGAAATGCACAAAACACTTTTGTTTTGAATGTTGTCTCTTCCCAAGCCCTACTGGGTCCCAAATACCTTGCTTGTGCTCATGTTGATCACAGTTACAGCCAGCGGAAATATAGGCAGGCCTTGGCCAATTCCGCATCAGACTGTTACAGCTACTGTCGCACTTTCAACATTCTATGGAATCCTGGCCAAAGGCCCCTTCCAAAACTGCAAACCTCAGGATTCCATAGGATGTTGAAAGTGGGATAATGGTGCTATAACAGTCTAGTGTGGATATGGCCCTTTTTTTTTGAAGTGAGTCTGTTGTTATTGGCCTGAAACCAAAACCAAAACAACCAAAATGTTATTTTCACAAGATTACCATTCTCACTTACTTTGAGTGACTCATGTTTCACATTTTGTAATATCGAAATAAGGACTGGGGGAAACTTCCTGATATTTTGGAAAGCCTCTTTCAACTACTTTCCTCATTGATAGACCATCATAATTTTTATTATTTATGTATTTGATTGTTTGACAGCCCATCTTTCTCCCAACATGGTACCCAATATGAGATAATTACCAGAGGCAGGACAGGAGGAGGGAGCTGGAACGATGATGTATAATCCCTTCAGGTTGCTTTTGTAGTCCCTAAGGAATGGGTAAAGTTTTCTATTATTTCATTATTATTTTTCATTGTTTTCATTATGCCCAAGACTCATGAGTGCATAAGGTTTCAAAGAACCTGGAGAAACCTAGATGTGTTTAGCTGAATGTACATATATTTCTCCTTCAGATGTGTTGCTGAACATATAAAGTTCTGGAAGTGGGAGGGTGAGGCTGGGGGCTGGACCCATATATAAAATCCTGCTCTTCTTGTTTGTGTATTCTTTTAGCATAGGAATCTTAACATCTGAAGGGCAACTGTGAATTGGCTGAAAATTGAGAGCACATTGAAGGCCTTCTCTTTAAAAACATGGACCAACAGCCTATTGGGCCACTGGCAGAATCTGGTAAATCTCTGCCAGAGCACTTATGTACTGCTACAGGGGGAAAACCTGCTTCTCCTTTCTTGGATATGGATGGAAACCAAATGCATCTCACTAGCCAATCAGTGGCCAGAAGGTGGAGGACATGTACCTCAGTAACCTTCACTTGAAATCCTGAGGAAAATATAGGAGGTGCTGGATATCTCTTTGTACAATGACTAAGAAGTATTAATGGTGTTTAAATGACCAACAGGATTGTGGCCATAACCTTCTGCCTGTTATTACTTTCTGTGTAGATTTTACAGACTTATGTCTGTTTTGGTATAAAACAAACATGACAAAGAACTTAAACTATGACTGTTCTCTCTTCAAAAGGAGAGTTAAAAAAGCTGTCTCTGGAATTTCTCATTGCTCTGGGAAGCACCAAAATAGTGATAATTAGAAAAGCTCATTTTTGAAAATCAAATTATTCCAAGGATCCGAGGAAACAATTCTTTTGTCCCAAAATGGGGGCTGGTGATGGTTAGAAACAGGAGAGGATAATACTGAACTGTAGTAAATAAGAACTTCTGAAGATGTGAGAAAATAATGCATTATTGCTAATTACTAACAGAAATCATTTTGCCACAGCTGGCATATTGTAAAGCTGTTTCCCCTAACCCTGCTGGAATGGGCTGAAAACTTGTAGGGTGGTACACACAGTCTCCAGCAAAACATTTGTTTCATTTAGGAACCTGGTAAATTTTTGTTCTTTTTAAATATTTATAGGACTTTCTGTTTGGCTAGGAAGGAACACTCAGAAACTATGCTTCCTGAAATGTGGATTTGATACTGCATATGTCATTCAGAAAGAATTTAAAGCAAACCCTTTCAGATGACTATGTCTCCCCACCCCCATACACTTACTGTTAAGGGGTTATCTATGTCACTGTGGAATGAAGATACTCTAAATAGACACCTCCAAGAAGACTGTAGAATTTAATTTACCAGCTTCGGTGAGCCTTGACATGGGAGAAAATGGGATGCTGACAACAGCAGTGCAAGTTTCTGACAAACAGCACCAATGACAGTCGAAAATGATTACTGTGGCTAAAAGTTGTTGAAACCAGCAAATGTACAAAGGCTGCCAGAGCTGGAATATTAAAGAATCATCAAACATGAGCCAATTAAAAGCAAAGTAAACAAAGTCATTGTTAGATTAAAAAGAGAACAGGAAACAAAGATAGTCATGTTTTTCCAATTATTTACATATATTGGATTCATCCCACTCTTTGAAATCCATGGGATTTGGGTGCCTACATGTTGACTTAAACCACATTTCTTTCCAGAGCCTTTTACTTTCTCTTCTAAATATGATTTGGGAAGAGAAACGTAGGTGTGATTTCAGGCAACCGTTATTGTTCCTGTAGAGGCAGCGTGGTATAGTGGTTGGAATGTAGGACTATGACCCTGAAGACCAGGTTTCAGTTCTCCACTTGGCCATGGAAACCCACTGAATGACCTCGGGTGCATCACACTCTCTCAGTCCCAGAAAACTCCATGATAGGATTGCCTCAGGGTCGACATAAAACAGAAATGACTCAAAGGCACATAACAACATCTTTGTGTGCAGATACTGATTCCCCTTTCTAAAGTGGAAACTGATAGATCTGAACTCTGTCTTGGAAATATTTCTAGGATGAGGGCTGTAGTCCAGTGGCAGAACTCCTCCTTGGCATGAAAAAGGCCACAAATATATCTTTGGCATATTTGGGCAGGAAAACTGGGGAAAACTGCTACCTGAAACACTGAAGCACTCCTGCCAATCACCGGTAGGCATTAGTAAACTAGATGGGTCAATGATCTGACTTGGTGTAAGACAACCTCAAAGGCCTCTTGTTACACGGGGAAACTTCCCACTAACCCCTGATGTATTGGACTATTGAGGCTAGGGATGCATTTCTTCACTAAGTTTCTTCTTCAAGGAAGCGATGAGAAGGATTAGCCATTTTAATGATTTTTTTTCCAGCTGCGAGACAGTCTGGTTTGGAACTGTGCAAAATTCACACATGGTTGTTTTGCAAAGAAAACAGAATTTGATGTGGAGGAAACAATAAAATGCTGTTACCCTGCAAAAATGTTGTTTCCTTTATAAAACAACCAGAATAAGGCCATTTCTGTTATAGTGCTGCTATTCTACTTTCAATATCCTATAGAATCCTGGAGTTTGCAGTTTAGGGAGGGGCCTTTAGTCAGCCAGAGAGCTCTTTGGCCTCAGTGAACTACAAACCCCAGAATCCCACAGGATGTTGAAAGTAGAATAATAGCACTATAACAGTGTAGTGTGGAAATGGTCTCTGTCTAAAATTGTAAAGATTCTTCTCAGATCAAGATTCTCTCATCAGGGTTTTTCAACACCTCGCCATTCCCGCACAAGGGAATTAAAACGGCCCAGTGTGTCTTCTCATGGAGGTCGTCTGCACCTTGGAGCAGACTAGGTTCAGACTACTTACCTGATATCCACGCCTTAGTCCACTCCAAAACGCCCCCAACTGGTCCTCCAGTGAGCTTTTTAAAGAACGGTAGAAAACCGTTCTTTAATTTTTCGTAGCGCGCCATTGCGTTCCTGCTCACCAATGTGAGCCTGCGATCTGCAGAGGGCGAGCTTTAGGAGTAGTGAGCTTCAGTGGTTGGTTGGGACCCACGAACAACCAGAAGCCACCATTTTGGAAGCCAGAGCAGTGCGGATCTAAGACCTCATACTGCTCCGATTCACCCTGGACGAGACGGAGGATCCCTGTGGAAGGACTTAAGGGACAGTCCACGTTGGTCTGTACCCAGAAGATCCAGTAAGTACCGGCATGGAGCAATTCCCTCGCCTCGTGCGGAAATGTCCAATATGTGTTTGAATGTTTCTCCACCTTTTTTTTTTAACAAGTTGCCTTTCTGTCTCTGCTTTCTTTACAGAAAAATCTGTTTCCTGTGCAGAAAATGCTATTTTCTAAGCAAATCACTCATGTGCAAATTTTGCACAGACTATCTCCGCAACTACAGCATTTTTCTGTGCAGGAAGCTTCTGCATGGAAAAAAAAAATCATGATTTGAGGCTACTAGATAGTGGAAGAGAGATGGAACAGTTCAGATTTTATCTTGGCATTATTTTACTGCATGGGCTGGTTTTTCATGAAGCCTCCACATGACACTGAATTTCCTTTGCATGCCACCTGAACTTATGTTGGTTTTGTTACGTTGCTCTCTTTAGTGAGAAAAATCTGTTGTTTTTTCTCTTTCTCTTTTCAAGTTGCTGAGAGTTAAAGGTGTAAAGAAAACACACTGTCTTTGATTTTCTTTGAGAGTGCAGTAGCATTGCGATCCACCAAAGGCCATGTTTTTGACCCCCCCCCCCCGTTTCTAAAGAGAAAGAGAAAGAGTAAACAGCGCCAACACCTGTTTTAAAACCAGAGGTGTTGGAGGTGGTGGTGTTTATCAGCTTCAGTTATCAGACTGGAGTAGAGATAAAACTGTGGTTCCTACTCGTTTAATTCATTTAGATCCTACTTTTATTCCAAATGGGACCCAAAGTAGTTCACAGTAAGAATTAAAGCAAAGTGCATGAATTAAAATCTAATAATAAAGTTTTTTTAAAAAAAACAGACTATCATATTAACATTCCAATACTTTAAAACAATATAAAATAATTTAAGACAATTATGACGGTAAGCATGCAGCACACACACCCATTTAAAGAACTTTCTAAATAGCTACTTAGTTACCAAAGGCTTGTTCAGATAAAAAGGTCTTTATCTGTTGGGGGAAGGAGAGCAGAAAGGGGTTCAGCTTAGTCTTCTGAACACTTCTCAAAGCAAGATAAAACAGGAGAAGGGGGAAGGAGAAGGAATCTGCTGCCTCGGAGTGTAGTGGAGTCTCCTTCCTTGGAGGTTTTTAAGCAGAGGCTTGATGGCCATCTGTCGGGATTGATTTGACGGTGTTCCTGCATGGCAGGGGGTTGGACTGGATGGCCTGTGTGGTCTCTTCCAACTCTGAATTTCTATGATTCTATGATTCTATGATTCTATAGGAAAACCCCTATCCTTGCGTTGCTTAATAGACCTTACCTGGCATCTTGATTAGTAATCTAAAGTAAGTTCTGTATTCAGTTATAATACATATTCACAATCATGGCACTATTACAAGGATAAATGACCCAAAGCCCACCTTAAACTCCAAGGAGCTTCTCTGAGAGATGGAGGTCCATTCTGCTAGTGACTGGGGTGCAGTAGGATGACATGTCCAGCTCCCTCCCACCAGAGAATGAAGCTGCAGCAATCAGAATTAGGACCCCTGTTGCAATTCGTCACCACAGTGCAGATTGCTGGTGGGAAGCAGCTGGAAACAACATGCTGTTGTGTCCTGATAGCCGACAGAACAGACTTCCATTGCTTAGTGCAGCTGCTGGCTGTTAAGGTTGGTTTGGAGGTAGTCAGGTCAGGAGACTATACTTAGTTAAACATTTGTAACTAAGTCAGCAATGAAGGATCTTGGCCACCCTTTTTATTTTTTATTTTTTTAAAAAGCTGAACCACTCAAGAAAGATTGCAACTCCCCACCTAAAGAGCTGCCTCTAAATCCAGTGAAGTGAACATTGCTGGAAATGCATCAATTCTCAGAACTTCAAGAATTAGGGCTATATTAGAGAGAGCGGAAGTGACAGGGTTAAGTAGTTTCCAGTGACCCAAAGTCTCCTGATCTCTTATCTACCTATCTCTCATCTCTGAGGTGTAAACTAATATTCTTAGGGACTTTTCCTCTTCTTCTCTTCCTTTCCCCTTACAAACCCTTTAACATTTATCAGATCAAAACCAGGACACATGTCACAAAGGAACATCAGAGTATGGTTGAGATGTCAAAAGTTATTGATGAGGAAGGATACACAAGCTAGCAGTTTGCTTCTGCCTGAGCCTGCTGGGAAAGGCCAGATTCTGCCATCTCCTCTCTTCTTCCCTTTGCTGAGTTGATTACAGATTGTGGCCCTTTCCGCATGGTGTGGCTACCCTACAGTTGGGACACAATGGTAGCATTCTGTGGGTTGTGCTTCTGCACAACATCATCATGCTCCTGCAACCATCTTGTCCCTGGTCATTTCCACACTACACTATTATAGTGCTCTTATTCCACTTTCAGTGTCCTATGGAATCCTGGAGTTTGCAGTTTAAGGAGGGGCATTTAGACTTCTCAGCCAGAGAGCTCGTGGGCCTCAGGAAACTACAAACCCCAGAATTCCACAGGATGTTGAAAGTGGAATAATTGCACTACAACAGTGTAGTGTGGAAATGGCCCCTGTGTGTTGTGCGCGGTATTTGAAAAATGGGAAAAATCCATTTTACACCCACCATCGTGCAGTGCTGCCACCCTTCCCAGCTGTGCAGAAGGGTGGAAGTGTGCTGGTGACGCCTCCCTCCCCAGTACAGCAATGGCAAGTGCCTGGCTGCATTTTAGAAGGGAAGAGGTGGGGCCAACACACGCCCTTCCACAGTGACCTGGCAAGATGCAGAGGGGAGCGTTCCTGGTGCACTCCTTTCCCTGCCGGGGCTGCAATAAAAGAAAGCAAAATGGACCGTTGTCATGTAGAAATGGCCTGCGTTTGCTTTCTGAATTCAGTGTACAGTTTAGCTGTAAGCTATGGACAAGGGGGGAAAGCAGGAGTAGGAAAGAGGAACTGAGGCATTTTAAAAGCAGCTACAAAAGTGGGATAGCACAATAATAATTGGGACTGTCCCTGACAAACTGGCACAGTTAGAGGGTATGACCTTATTTGCTTAATTCTACCAAATGGAAACTAGCTTGGTTTAGTGTTAGCACACTTAGAGAGCTTTCTTATCTTTAATGGAGTTCTCACAATAAAGGCTTAGTCTGTTTCTTTTGGAAATTGGTACCTTTGGCCCTTAATCAGGACTGGTAGCCACAGATATACAACATAAAGCATGACTGGACATAGCAGAATCTCCACCAAAACAGCAAAAAAAATATATAGAAAGTATGTGAAGCGGTCTTGGATGATTACTGCAAGAGAAAATGGTACTCTCTTCACTCCTTTCTTTTAAGGGCCACATTTGCAGGTATGTAAATATATACATTATTTTATAACAACAACCATCTTTTAAAAACCATCAATTGGGGAAATGTGGAATAGTATGTTGGTATTCTTAGATGTTATCTAAAAGACCATGTAAGTTAAACAAACAAAATGTGCTTAACATTTGTAAGTTATTTTTAAATTATTATTTCTCAATTGATTCACAAAACCTGGTCTCATGGAGTTTTCCTCCAGTACTCTACAGTACACTGATTCTATTCTAGCTTAATGTCTGTAGGTCTCCAAAAATCTTTGTATCGTGTAACAGAAAATATTATTCCCAAAGTGCAAAACAAAGCATATTATGTGAATTGCCCAGGGTCTTGCAGAAAACCTGTGGCAAACCAAAGAATGAAACTACGTGCACTCTTGTCCCAATTTGAGCTTTGCTTCAGGGGCATGCATATCCTGTTATTCTGGCTTAATTTATTCTTATGACAACCAACTCATGCATATGTTAAATTATGTTCACATAGCCCTGAATGCATACATGCACTCAATGATATGATCAAGTTCTTGTGGGTCATTTTAACTCATGCTGAAAATAACCTTTTGTTGTTGAGTCACTTAAGAAAACATTACAGCTTTGTAAGCGCAGAACTGGTCAAATTGCTCCCTAGTGTATTATATCATTTAGCATTTAATTGTATATAACCTTTTTGTTAAGGAAAAGGTTCTAAAGATACCTCAGCTGACTCAAATTACAGATATCTGAGTGCTACTGAATCTGAAGTTATATAACATCTTTAATTGTGTATTTGTAATAGGAAAACTTGGTTTAATTCCACACAGAAAATTAAAATTATTTATGGGTTGCCCATATTCAAATAGCAGAAATGAGATATGCATAAGAGACAGCTCCATGAATTGGCAAACTGGTTTCTTTGCACAGTTTATGTTTAAGAATCCGCAGCAATCACTATCCTATATACAACAGTCTCATTCTGCTACAGCAACTAGCATAGCACCAGTGGAAGGCCAGTTCTAGATGATGTGTAGTCAGCAGGGAATCTGTTAAAACTTGTCTAATACAATTCTCACTCTACATCTCTTCTGTTTTCCTCGTAACAAGTGAGTATACATCCATGTGCTGGAGTTCTCTTGCAGGTAGGGACAATATAGACAGGTGATGAGGGCAATTTTGTCCAGCAGTGTATTTTGGTTGGCTTGCGTGTATGCCTGTTCAACTGCAAAAAGACAGTGGACAGCACAGTTTTCCTTTCCTAAGGAAATAATAATACATTAGATGAGCCCAGTTACTTATCACAATATATAGTCCCTTATCTTTTTTTTCTTCATTATTTTCTTCTTTAACCTCAGACTATATTTCACTGTACTTGGTAATACTGGATGAACATGCATGAACTTATCTGACAAGGAGGTAGGGTTCCATGGTCCATGTTCAGAAAGCAATTCTGGATTATCAGTACCATTGCAGACAGAAAACAGTCAGTTCTTTAGACTAGAATCTTATTGGTGTCTTAGCATTTGTAAATTCTCCTACAAAAAGTTGGACAGTTTTGTCCAGTGTGGAACATAAACACTGAATTTAAGTTTGTGGGAGAAGAGTTGTTCATGTGGTGCCACTGTGCTTGGGTGTTCATGGATGTGCACTGCACATGGACTTGAATGTACACAGCATATGAATGTACATAAGCATTGGTAAGTGCATTCAGTTGCACCTTTAGTCTCTTGGTTCAGTTGTGCAGTGATGCCATTCAATATGTGTTGTGTAGCACAATTAATGTGCAATCCTTCATGCAAAAATGTACACTATACAGCTCCAGTGTAGGATCTTGGTGTTAGCTGATTATTATAATGTTGTTATCTTGGCAGGTACCAATTGAATTTGAAGTCTCTGCTGGGGCACTGATGTCTTCTTAGGTTGAGATTGCTGAAACTATACCTTCTCTGTAATGCTTTAGAGTCCAATGTATTTTTGCAAAATTGTTCTTCCTTTTAGGGCACATGAAGAATCTTCTGAAGGTGCCTAGCTTATGTTAGCTGTGGTCCCCGGCATGCTGCCAGAAACATCTTGGGGAGTGTACAGTTTTAAGAAAAACTGTATAAGAACAAATCAGCATGGGAGATCAAAATCTTAGTTACATATCTTGGCAACAAAACTGCTGTCACTATCTATCTAGAGTGCCCATTTGCTGGACAGAAAAGAAACCTCTCGTGAAATGACATTCTCAGTTCCAGAAATTTCTGCAGTTAGATTTCATATCACCCTTGAAGAAGGTCATTGAATGTACATATATATGCAGAAATGCATTGAGCTTTTTCCAAAATAGAAGCAGGCTTCCACTGAGCACTTGGAGACATTTCTCTCTCCCCTTCTCCCTGAGGATTTTATTATGTGTTCTCTAATTTTTGTCTCTTCTTCTTTCCCAGTCCAGTGCCACTGAGAAAATTCAACTATCCCCAGTCACTATAGCAAAGACAGCATCGAATGCCATAGATTTCAAATGGGGCTTACATGAAAAATTGCTACATATCATCTATAATGAACCTCCTCTGTTTTGAAATTAATAATCTGTTGCAACACTTCTTTTCTAGCATGTTTCAGATTCAAAATTTTAATTCAAGCAACAATTTTAAATGATTACTCCTCATAAAAGAGGAAAAAAAGAAGACATGTTTCAGATTAATGAAATAGCCTTTAGAATTTTGAATCCATTGGAGAATTGCATTGGGATCCATTTTAAACAATAAACATTTTTCCTTTTTCTGCCTGCCCCCCACATCTCCTCATATGTCTATAAATCATTTAACAATGATCATCTAAGAGCTGCATTAAAAATGATATCCTGAATCCCCTCTGAGATTATCCTCTGTTAGTATTCTGTTACAGTATATACTGCCTATAATGGACAGATGTGTTTTCCAGCCATATCCAGTAACCTTTTAAAACAAAATAATGGTAACAGGAGCACTATATACAACACTATGCAGGGTGCAGCTAATGTGGTATGTGACCCCTTTCCCCCACCTTCAAATTAAAGGCTACCTCAAACTTCACAATACAATGCTTGTTTTATAGTCCCATATACTCCATTCCCTTTCTGTAGCTGATCAGCAAAAATGTGTGGTTGCTAAATAAATATCATCCCAAATATTGAAAGCTGTGGATTTAAGGTAGCTGTAGAATGAGCAGGCTTTTCTGGTTCAGTTTGTTTTATAGTGACTGATTTAAAAGAGTATTTTGATTTAAATGAGTCTGAAAGATTCCCTCTCCAAGTTGCATTTTGTCTTCACTATGAAAAAGAAGATGGAACTTGGAAACGATGCTGAATGCTCATAGATTCACTTGCATATTTTTCTTGCAAAAGTTTGTGTTTACAGTTATTTAGGCATATGCAGCTTGGAAACAATATGTTTTCGGGTAGTGCAAATAACAAATCTTTTCCAGGCTTTGCTGAATGGCTTGTACATTCATTGTTTCGAGGGTTGTCAGGTGAACTAAAGCGTACGTCTCCCTATACCTTTAATAGTTGCTGCAACACCTGCTAAAATTCCTCCTTCTGGATCTTTAATAGTTATTAAAGGCATGTGAGCTCTGTTCCTTATTTCATCTGACAAACCTAATTGCCCTAGTGAGGTTATTTTGATGGTTTTGCTTGAAAAGAAGGCATTGACAAATACTATACCACTGGCTTAAAATGTTTCCTCATCTTTGAATTTTTTTTATTTATTAAAATATTTATATCCTGCCCTATACCTAAAGATCTCAGGGCAGCATGCAATAAAAATCAATTTAAACAGACTAAAATAATAACTTAAAACAGTAAGACTGATTTAAACAGAGTTAAACCATACTAAAGGATCTATCAAGTTAAAACAAAATAGTTTAAAACCAAACATAAGCAGTTTTGGATTTGGATGAAATTAAGCAGGCATCAACCAGGCATACATAGATGGAAGTGCTCCGTCAAGTATTGAGTTCCCAAGCTGTTTCAGGATTTAAATGTCAACATCAGGACCTTGAATTCAGTGTTAAAGTGTTTTGGCTGCCAATTTGATTTCTTTAAAACTGCGGTTATATGGTTTGTATACCACATCCTGGTGAGAAATCTATCTATGTTTTGCCCTAGCTTCCCTTGTTAAAGGGCAGCCTCACATAGAATTGATTGTAGTTGTCTAACTGGGAAATTACCCGTGTATAAACTACTGTGACTAGGTTGACCTGGTCCATGAAAGGGGGCATCAGGTGAAGGAGTTGAAGCTTGTATCAGACGTTATGAGCCAGGGCATCTATCTGGGCCTCCAATGACAGAGATGGATCTAAGAGTATTCCCAAGCTATATACTTGCTCCCTCAGGAGAACAGTAACCAGGGCAGGTTGCTTACCCAATTCACAGGCCAGAGAACTACCAATTCACAAAGTTTCCATCATATCAGGATTCAGTTTTTAGCCTGTTAGCCTTAGCCAAACCATTATATCATCCAAGCATTGGTCCAGCACTTGCAAAGACCCAGCCCACTTCAGCTAATTTCAGGAATAGTTTCTCTATATATCATATCACAAGGAATTGCTATTGTATAGTACAACCTATGCATATATACTTAGAGGTAATTTTGCACTGGATTCATAGCACTGGGTTCACTAAGACCTGTAGGAACAGCATTTAGGATAAAGGATAGGTTGATTAAAATAAAAGAGCAACCAGGTAATCAAACCTGGATTGCAATTGCATTGTGCAGTTTGAAACAAAAAGAGAAACAGAAACAAACTTTCTCCCTGTAGTATCCATTGGCAGCAATCCTTATGACTCAGCATAGTGTAGTAGTTCTGCATGTGGACCTGTGCCAGGCTGAACCATATACCTCACCCAGGAGTTACTGTACAGCATCTGAAACCCCTTTCCACAATCAGGGCCATTCCATGGGTTGTGAGAAATGAGAAGAACCATCTGGCTAAGTTCTAGTAGTCTGACACAGAATAAATACATGAGATTTGCCAGGGTTCTGCTATTGCTGTGGAAATAGCAAGGAAATATCTGTATTGAGATCCTTCCAGAACATCTGAACTACAACAGAAATGACATTTGTGGGCAAAGCAGAGAGCAGCATTTGCAACCAAAAGCACGAGCAGCTCAAAAGCCTGATGTACCTCCTAGGATTATTGTAAAGAAAATGTGAAGGAAACAGCTATGTCGGACATCTTGAATTCATTAGAGGGAAGGTATTGCTAAGGCTGACATCTTGGCAGAGGGATTGATTACTTGGTTACTTGGTTACTGTGAAGGAAGCTGAAACTAAAGACAACTGAGTTCCTGAGACTATGTTTGGCTCACCCCCCTTGCAGGTATTGCTAAGGCAGGTATCTTGCCAGAGATGTGAGCCTCTTGGTGGTAGGCAAAGGGTGAGACTACAAGGGCTCTTACCCTATGGCTAGGGTGCAGTGGAGACCTGCTTTGTCTAGTGAATCCAGGTGTAGTGGACAGCAGGGCAAGACAAGCATTGGCCTTGGGAAGCTTTTACCAGAACAGCATGTTTTTTCTCTAACAAGAAGATGGAGTACCTATTGAATAGAATTCCATAAGCCAGCTTTGGCTATGTTTTGGCATTGTTTCAGGCTGAACTGGCCTGTGTGATTGTTTATGAATGTTTGTTCTATATTTCTGGTCAACTACCGTAAGTATGTGTTCAGAATATACAAAGAGTGCTGCTATTTCAGTTATAATGGAAAAGGGAAGAAAGGCAGTGGAGGTAGAACAAGTGGAGAGAGAGATTTCCTGGCTGTTCCTCCTTGTGTTTAACCATCCAAACAACTAATTCCTGGTTAGTAGAACCCCATCAGATCACAAAGTGCTGCTGCTTAATGCCAGGTCAGTGACTGGGAACAGCTGTATGATTCAGGACTTGAGCCTGGATGAGCAAACTGACTTTGCAGGCACAACTGAAACCTAGTTAACTGAAAGGTGCATGAGTGTCAGCTTGACCTGGTTATGCCCAACAGCTTTCCATGTGCAGAATAGGCAAGATCCAGAGAAGGGCAACCAAAATGGTGAAGGGTCTGTAAGCCATGCCTTATGAGAAGTGGCTTAAGAAGCTGGATATGTTTAGAAGAGAAGTTTAAGGCCCTTTTTGCATGCATTTTTTTTTTGGTGCAAGCGCCCCTTGAGCGTTGTGTGAATGGGAGCGTTGGTCCGTACGATGCACTCCCACTCACTCGATGCTCAGGAGGCTAAAGTGGGGCGCGTGCACATTTTCTTATTTTCGGCTCTAAGCTGAAAATACTGTGCAGTTGCGCAATGCTCGCAGCGCCCCTGCACATTTACCTGCATGTGGTGCGTCGGCGAGCTGGGGCGGTTGCGCTTCCTTCCCCCAGCGCAGCCTACAGCTCCCAGACTGCACTGCAGAAGGAAGGGGAGGTGCGCTAGCGCGATGGTCGCGTGATTGGAAACCCAGCTGCAGTAGAATGGAGGGGCGATGTGAGTGCCTCGTGCAAGAGGCTGCTTGCGCGAACGTCACCCCCCACCTACGCGAGCAGGTAATGTGCGAAAAGGGCCTATGAGGGGACATGATAGCTATGTTTAAATATTTGATGGGATGTCATGTCGAGGAGGGAGCAGGCTTGTTTTCCACTGCTCCAGGGACTAGGACAAGGAACAATAGATTCAAGCTGCAGGAAAGGAGATTCCACCTGAACCTCAGGAAGAACTTCCTGATAGTCAGAACTGTCCAGCAGTGGAATCTGCTGCCTCGGAGTGTAGTGGAGTCTCCTTCTTTGGAGGTTTTTAAGCAGAGGCTGGATGGCCATCTGTTGGGAGTGCTTTCATGTGTGTCCCTGCATGGCAGGGGGTTAGACTGGATGGTCCCTGTGGTCTCTTCCAACTCTATGATTTTACGATGGGCAGGGAGGAGGAATTACAGTGATCTATTGTGAGCCCATTCTGTTGAGGTACACTGTCTATTTCCAAGGTTTGAATCATCTGGCAATAGGAAAATGAGACAGGATGGGGATTCTGTTGGTGTTCAGCCCAGCTATTTCCCTGACAGAACTGCTGGAGGTTATCTTGGATGTGTTAATCTCCTATATGAGGGTGCCTCAACACAGATGTTAAAATCCACCAACACTATAAGTTTGGGGATCTTAACATTCATGCTGAGACAAACTCATCTGGGCCAGCTCAGGATTTCATGGCTTCCAGGACAATCAGGGGCCTGTCTCAATATGTGCCCTTACACATGTAACAAGCCACATTCTTGACGTGGTTTTTGTTGGTCAGGATGATATTGGTCATTACCAGGATGATGGTGATCTGCTGGTAGGAGGGTTTGAAATAGATCACTACCTAATGGGATTTAGATTTGCTGGGAATCCAAACCTATGTAGGGGCAGTAGAACCATTAAAATGATCCACCTCAAGAGATTAATGGACCTCAAAGGATTCCTGAATGCTCTGGAGGATTTTCCAGCATCTAGAATTGATGGTTCTGCTGATGCCCTGGTTGATCTGTGGAACAGGGAGTTGACCCAGCCAATTAGCACAGTTGCTCCTAAGCATCCTTTACTTGGGTGTAGAGCATGGGCTTCTTGGTTTTCTGAGTAGCTGAAGGCAACAAAGTACTTGAGTACATGACTAGTTTGCTGGTGGAAAAGATTCAGGATGAATCCAAGCAAGCACAGGTTAAGGCCCTTTTAGAACAGTAGCAATTAGGGCAGAAAAGAAACAATTCTTTGCCACTTGTATTACATCAACACAATCTTGTCCTTCTTGTTCAACATGACGATGTTGTTCAACATGATGATGTTGGCCAACTACCTGTCTATTTGACCCACCTCCCACTTGGTTAAGTAAAGCTGACAGAGGAGGACTAGCTAGTCAGGTGATGGGGATTGTAAATGCTTTTTTTGAAAGAGGGCTATGTTCCAACTTCTCTTTAAATAAGTAATTGTAATTTGCTGAAATAACCATCATTGAACCCCACCTCCCCAGGTAAATATTGGCCAGTCTCTTAATCTCCCCTCTCTAAGTGAGGTCCCAAGTCAAGTGGCAGCAACACAATTCCAGGATTTCTTGGGTGGAACAGATAGTCTGAATTCATTCCACTCTGGATTCAGGTCTGGATATGTAACAGAAACAGCCCTGGTTGCCTTGGTGGATGACCTATACTGGGAGTTGGACAGGGGGAGTGTGTTGTTGTTGGTCTTCCTGGGTTATTTAGTGACATTTAATATGATTTAACATTTCTTTTTAGGTGATTTGGCTGAAATGTGATGTGGGCATTGCCTTGAAATGGATTCAGTCTTTCTTGGCTGAATGTTCCCAGAGGCTGTTGCTAGGAGCTGTTGGTCAAGCTTTTAGCCATTAGCATGTAGGGCTCCACAGAGGTTCCCTGTGCTTTTTAACATCTATGTGAAGCTATGTGAAGGTCACAGGAGTTTTGGGGTTGGATGACATGAGTATTCTGGTGATACTAAGCCTATCTCTCCTGTATAACAGCATTATAACTGATGCTGCGGTAGTACTGAATTGTTGTCTGGATTCAGTAAAGGACTAGACGCAGATGAATAGCCTGAGGCTTAATGTAGACAAGATGGAAGTCCTGCTGGTCAGTAAGAAAACCAACCTGGGACTGGTATCACAACCTGTTCTGGATGGGATTACACTTCCTCTGAAAGATCAGGTTTATAACTTGAGGGTGCTCCTGGACCCAGTACTGCTCCTAGAAAGCTAGACTGCTTGTGGTGGCCAGGAGAACCTTTGCCCAGCAAAATTTGTGATCTTTCTTGGGGAAAGAAGATCTGGCCACAGACGTTCATGCCTTAGTTGCCTTTGGATTAGACTACTGTAATGTGTCCCTATGTGCCCTTGAAAAGTATTTGAAGCTGCAGCAAGTGCCAAATGTAGCAGCCAGATGAGTATCAGGTGTACATTTTAGAGATCATATAATACCGAACTAAAAAAATTACACTGATTTCCAATTTGCTTCTGAGCTCAATTCAAGGTGCTGGCATTGACCTACAAAGCCCTAAACGACTTGGAGCCAGGATATTTGAAAGACCATCTCTTCCTATATGAGCCTGCCAGGTAAATTTGAGATCTTCAGAATAGACCCTGTTGTGTGTCCCAACACCTCATGAAGCGAGGTTGCTGGGTACATACAACAGGGCTGTAGCAATGCCTAGACTGTGGGAACACCTCATAATTAGGATTGTCCATCTTTTTAAAGCTTCAGGTTGGCAGCCAAAGCAGTGCTGCTCCACATGGCATTCAGTGTTTGAAATTGTTGTCCTAATTGTTTTAAACCTATACTCTAGGATTGTTTTTAGACTGCTTTTAGGAGTTTTGAATGTTTAATATGTTTTAAATGTTTTTATCTCTGTATTCTTTTAATTGGATTTTATTTGTTCATTGCCTCAGGAACCTTTGTAGGCTGAGAGGCAATACAGAAATACTTTAAATAAATAAACACCAAGCTCCACATTGACCCCCCCCCAGGGTATTTGTTGTTAACTGCTGTCTAGTTGACTGTGACTTATGGTGACCCTATGCATGAAAGACTTCCAAGTTACCTTATTGTGAACAACCCTGCCCAGGTCTTGCAGACTTAGGGAGGTAGCTTCCTTGATTAAGTCTATCTATTTGTAATGCGGTCTTCCTCTTTTCCTACTGCTGTCTACCTTGCTAAATATTATTGTCTTTTCTAATGAGTTATGTCTTCTCATGATATGTCCACAGTATGTCAGTCTCAGTTTAGTCATCTTGGCTTCTAGCATACACATGTATAAATGAAACTTCTGCATACATATGCCACTAACAGGATGTGTTAGCCATAGTGTATTTCCTTACCCATGAATAAAACACACATAAGCTATTGTTCAGTCTAGGAGGTGAATTGCAAGTGGTGAATACCAGGTTTGGGAGGAGCGAGAAGTTAGAGAAGCAGCAATGGCAGGAAGAACTGCTGCTGATGTTGGGAAGTGGGTGTGCCTGTTTGTGCCATCTTGTTGGGCCAGTTAGAAAAGCATCTTTGATGTGTGTGCTTGATGGCAGCTTGCCAACACACTAGTTTCTATGGTCACAGTCAATCATTGGGGCATTCAGTGCCTCCAGTTACTTTAAGTGTACTGGCCATTCTCCACCCCCCACCCCACAAAAAAAGTTTTTGTCTCTTCTTGCTTCTCTTTCTCCCTACTATCCTCAGTCTTTCTTGGGAAGCCATAACCAAGGAAGCATTTTTATTGTGTAATGGTAGAAACAGTAACGGGCCTGTCGAAATTGGCAAGAGAGAAGCTGAAGAACAATCCATCCCTCACACTGCGATTTGGAAGATGTGGGAGGAGAGAACATGCTTCTTCTTCTCCTTTTTTTTTTTTTTGGTGAAACAAATAAAAGTTTTATTTACAAATTACTTGTTCATAATCAAAGATGTAGTCTAATGGAGAAGAGGGTGGGAAAAGAAAATGGCTGTAGGTTACAGTGATTCAGGAAGAGAGTGGGTGTTGAAAAGTAAACAAACAGGAAATTACCATAAAAATATGCTGTGCTTAATGCTCTATAAAATAACCTGCAAACTTGCAATTATGGCCTGTGGAGCCAATGAGTTCCCCATGGGAGCCCTTGACAAAAGCTATGCTTCATAGTTTGTAGATTGTTGCCTACCTAGCAAGGTCTGAATTCAAAGAGTCAGGCCCAAAGACCCAAAAGAATAGAATAAGAAATTCTGCATGTTTTAGTTCAAAATTCATACTCATAGTAGCTATACCTTAGGAGAACCATTTTGACCTTTAGGAATTGGGTGGGGGGCACAGAAAAACTGAGAAACTAGTTGATAATGGCATCATGCAAAAAGGACATGAGCATCTGGGGAACCCAGGGGGTGGGACTGGAACCTACCTTTAGTATGTAGGTTTTGAAATTTTAAGTTGGGAAGCTGTAGGGTGATTGGACATGGTCCTGGATAAACTAATATTCAAAACAAGAGATTAATATCTTACTCTTTTTCATTATAAACACATTATTTCCAACATTTTTGTTTCAAATTAGCAGAGAAAAATAATTATGGACGAACTTTTTAACTATGCAGAACTCAGTAAGCATTACTTCTGAGGAAGCATGCATAGAAGTGCACCATGTACTGCTTATGTAGATTGAAGCAGCTGCTGCATTTTGGATTCTGTTTAATATCCATTACACCTGTACAGACTTAGTGTAAAATAAGCAGACACTGGTGTGAAACCTTGAGAGTGTAATAAAGTCATTCTATTTGGAATTCCTGAAAGTGATTCCCTGTGTGAAAGGATTCACACTAGCACATTAGCAGCTATGGTAACTGCTTCTGTTTCAAACACCAGCTACATAGGATTACATGGATGAAGCTGGAAAGAAACAGAAGAGAAATGAAAACAAGCAAATGCTGTAAGAGAGACAGTCAGGTTAGCATCCAGAAATTGATCTAAAGAGCAGCAACAGATATAAAGACCTGGCTACTTGCATGATAATTAACAAATGCTAATGGCATGCACGGTATAGCCAAGATTTGTAATATATTGCTGTATAACCACTATGAGTGAATGTTAATCTCCTGCTGAAGTGTTTTAGAGCTTGTTTGATCCAATTCTTTTTAATGGTGTTTGTTCTTTTCTTACAGTGCAGTGAATTTCTGACATTAGAAAACAGATTCTGCTGTTCTTACGGTGCTATCCTACACTAGCTGTTCAGAAATAAGCCTGACAGATTTGAGAGGGGCTTAGACCCAGATAATAGATAATAGACAATATTTGGCTGCAGAATTACAGCTTTTGAGTTTTATTCTTATATTATTATTGCTTTGGTATGATTGTTATTAGCTTTCTTGGGATTTATTGAGCCAAGCTGGGTCATAGGCCCTTTTCGCACAGGCTTTCTGTCGCGAGAGAGCCCCCTGAGCCTCGCGGGAGTGGGAGCGTCGCTCTGCACGACGCACTCCCACTTCTGCCGCGCTCATGGGGCTGCAGCGGCGCGATCGCGGGTTTTTTGATTTTTGCCTCAAAGCGAAAATCACCAGCGCTCGCGCAACGCTCCCGGCGCCCACGCGCACTTACCTCCTGTGCGGAGCATCGGGGGGCGGCCGGATCGCGCTTCCTTCCCTCCACCCCTGCGGAAGGGGTTGGGCGCTAGCACGATGGCTGCGACAGCCTCTTGCTTCGCGCGGGGGGCGAACGCGACAGCCTCCTGCTTCATGCGGGGGGGGCGGATGCGCGAGCCTCCTGCTTCGCGCGGGGGGGCGGGCGCGACAGCCTCCTGCTTCGCGCGGGGGGGGCGGGCGCGTGAGCCTCCTGCTTCGCGCGGGGGAGGACGGCTCGCGCGAGAAGCCTTCTCCGGGAGGCTGCCGCTTCCCCTCTCCTTCCTTTGCCTGCGGAAGGAAAGAGGGGGAAGCGGCAGCCTCCCGGAGAAGGCTTCTCGCATGAGCCGCCCTCCCCCGCTCGCGCGAGAAGCCTCAATGCGAAAAGGGCCATAGTTTTGAATAAAAAGACAGACAATACTATACACCCAGCAGTGAGGTTCAAAAAGATGTGGTAACTATCCACATTTTTTTCTTTTAAAGTATAGTTCACCTGTTTCTCTGGGTTCGTTAAGAGGCATTAGTTTCACAGCCATGAAAATACTAATATAAATTTAGCATTTCTTGAACTGTGTGACTGATTCCTAATGGGGCTTTGCATTTTTAGTTTCTGGCATAGTCATGTCATCCATTCCATATGGAAGTTCATAACTGGAAGGGTTTAAAAAAATCTTTTAGGAAAGAAAAAAACATACTTTTTGGTGTTTTGAAAACCAAGAGAGATAAATGCATAGAAATTTTCAAATCACTCTGGACATGTATAAGGTTTTATCTCTCCCCCCCCCCGCCTTAAATGCCTTTTGGAATATACCTCTAAATTATAAGCTCCTCTTCAACAGATATACCAAGAGAGCATTATGTCAGGTGGCAACTTTGACCCTTCTCATTCCTTCACATGAGCCTTGGTGGCACAGTAGTTCAATGCCCATACTGCAGCCACAACATTGTGAATTCGATCCTGCAGGGCTCCAGGTTGACTCATCTTTCCATAGGTTGGTAAAATGAGTACCCAGCTTGTTGGGGGCAATTAGCTAAACACATTGTAACCCGCTTAGGGAGTGCTTTGCATGGATAAGCAGTACAGAAATGTAACTGCTGTTGCTATTCACATCTGGGTGATGGTCTCCTAAACTGGGCTGTTTTCTGTGCAAAACAACCACATGCACATTTTGTGAAGAATAAGTTCTGAATTGTGAATAGCCTTTAAAAACTGTGTTTTTTGAAGACTTTCTTGCAGAAGGAAGAAAATTGCTGGAATTTCTCATTGATATCTTTAAGAAGAAACTTAGTGAAGAGTTACATCCCTAATTCATGGTCCAGAATCTTCCTGATGAAACACATGGGGACCATCTTTGGTCACACCTGTGTATGGGCTTTTAAGATCCTTGTGCAAGGAAGTATTCACTACCTCCTTATGCAGTGAGCCTCTTCTCAAGCACCAATGATCTCTTCCATATTGAATCAGTCAGTTAGTGGTGAGGGGAGGGGAGAGGATGTCTGGACAGCATCTGCCTGTGGTTCTATGGCCAGAAAAGAAAGAAGACATTGTCCTCCCAGATCTCCAGTGAGCATACATGGGTTCACTGGAAATCTGGGAAAAGGATGCTTTCTTTTTCTTCTGGATGAAGAACTGCATCCAGATGCCCGACCTTTTCCCTGACCAGTAATTGGTAATCGAGGCACGTTCTAGCATGTTATAGAATCAGAGAGGGACTAGGAAGTGTTCAGATAAACTTATGCACTATTTCCACCATTGTTTGCCATCTAGGTCTGTTACTTCTACTTATGCGTGTGATGAAAATGAATTCTTTCTATAAATTTTTGGTACAACTACATGCAGAAGACATGTAGCAAATTGTTAAGTAGAAAGAGAACAAAATAAAGCTTTGTAGATTGAGTTTACAACTGGAGTTTACAATGACTTCAATATCTGTTTCCCCAAAATAACATGTCAGACACATCAACAATTACTGTGGTTGGTAAGCAGCTGTTAGCCACCATGTGCACTTTGCCTTAGATTTCTATGGTCACAATTGCCCTTTTCATATCCTTTATGCCCCCGCTTTTCCATTTCCATTATAAAGGTACAGATGTTCATAATTAGAAACTGCACACAGAAGCTAACATTTATAGAAACTATAAATCTCTCCATTTCTGGGTCACATGCTCAGTTGCACACTATAAACCACTGATTGCAGCCTTTAGCCTTTTCTAAAATATAAATCTCAACATTTTTTTGCATGCAGCTAGGAATGCTTCATCAGTTTAATTGCACGTGTGCCAGCATAGTTTCATTGCTGTTATCATTTGGCTTCCAACATATGTTAAAGCAGCATTCATGTTTGTGAGCAGAATGGTATCAATCCTTCTGAGATGGAAGGCAGCTTGCATTGCTGTAACATCAGTGATTTCTGTGTTTTGGAAACTGCAAATGGGGAAGAGCTATGCATCTCAGCTGCACTTGTCTTAAAAATACACGAATCTTAATATTGGAGTGAAAGAAACATATTTATATTGGCACATAACCAGCCAATGGAAAATGTTCTTGTCCCATTGATCCTAGTGGCATTATTGAGCTGATAGAGGAAAGCGCAGTTGTATACTCAATTGTTTGCACTCAAGTAAGACATACTAGATTTTTTAAAAAAAAAATATGAATATAAAATTGCAACCTCATCACTTTGTAAAATTTCAAATGGTGTTTCTATATTTGTTAGAACTATAGTGGTCACTCAGTTATACTAATCAAGGAAATACCATATAGGAATTCATTTGAATGAATGGAGGACTGTATGAGTGGTAAAGACATGGTGCCACACATAAGCCACAGTCCCTGAATGTCCAAACACACAGAGCAATGTTAGAGATTTTTCTGCATTGAGTGCAAAGGTCTGAAGAGAGCTCTAGAGCCAGATCTGGTTGAAGGAGGTTACAGAACTCCCCTCATCAGGAATTCAGATATGGCAGGGTTGCCAGTCATCAGAACTCTGTTATTTTATTCAGCCTAACAGAATTCAGAGCACACTAAACTCATAAAGATCTCAGACACTCCTAGATACATGTTCAGGGTTTGGCTTACATGTCCCACTCTTCACCATCCATTTATTCATCCATGTATTCAGGAAAACAAGTGAACAGGGCTGCACAAATATTAGGTATAGCATCTATCTACAGGTGACATATATGTCAGTGTTATGAATCACAGAACAAGGTCCTGGATCAGGATACATATTTTAAAGAGACAAGCATTCTCTGGGACCTTGTGGGGATCTTTCAGAGGTCCCAGTAGGAGATGTAATTGCTATGCATCAAGGTATAAAAGCATAGCTGGACACGGCTCCACTACGACCCACCTGCTTTCCACTTGTCAGTAAATGCCATGTTGGGGGACAGCTGCACCAGTTTAAAAGATCTGATATAAGGATGAGTTTGATCATTGTGTGCTCTATACAGAATTCTGATCTCCACAATGACCAAAAAAGTGACTTGCACAGGTGTGAGTTGGATTTGTACCTTTGCAAGTCATTCATAGAATGCTGGCCTTATTTTTGGCTTTTTAAATAAAAATAAAATTAAATACTAGACACAGGGAATGTTGCTCTTCACTACCACAGCATGTAGGGAAGAGAGGGTTAAGCTTTCCTTCCCCAGACACAATCTCATTAAAACTGTCGTACACTTACACAGCATTGGAGGGGAGGATTTTTTTCCTTTTAAATGGTAGTAATGGAGGCTGTTTCCCAACAAATGCCATGTTGGCCAGGAGTATAAGGGGAATGCTACTTAGGTCACAGCTGGGAAGCATAGACTTAAACCTTCCTTCTCTATGCGGTGTATTTCCAATGACTATAGGCCCACCTGTGCCTAGTATTTAATCTAAATCAATGACATGATTGCTAATCATGTTGTCAGGCCCTTAACCAACAAATTAATTGATTAAATCTGCATAAATAAGCATATGAATGTATACAGTCTTTCTGGGGAAAAAAAGTCACATTTTCTTTCATTTTATATGATTATGCATGCATATATTGCCTCTTCTTAGAAGAAGATGTATTTTGCACTGTGTAAGAAAGGTTATGATTCTAGTAATATGAAGTTATATACCCAAGATATTGGGGAATTATTTTTAAAGTCCATTATTCATTTTATCATCATCGTCGTCGTCATTTTTTTTAAAAAAAATCCCCCTTCAACAGCAACCAACATTTTAAAGCAATTAATCTAACTCATGATTCTAGAAAACCATCCCACTTGGATGGGTAGATTCTAATAACCATCAGCTTCAGCCAGCATGGCCAGTGTCCAGGGATATGGGAGCTGTAGATTAACAACATCAGGAGGGCCACTACCCTCCCACTCTTGCCCTAACTGATTGATCAACTTGACACTGAGGTCCTGCATGTGAGATAACAGTTTCAGATCGGAGTGTCTTGATTAACAGTTCTTTCCAACAACTTGGAGTTGTTTTGGATGGGGACAGCTTGTCAAACCTATCCAAAGAGACTTCTGGATGATCAATGTGAAAGACAGATGACAGCAATGAAGAAACAGCCCTGTCATGGATTACAAGGTGAGGTAGCACATAAATAACCTTTTGTCTTTGCTAAGTGAGAGCTGAATAGTATGTGTTGTAGAATGGTAGTAGTGGAGAAAAGGATGCCTTAGTCAGCAACAGCATGGCTTCATAATGTCATGTCCTGATGACCAGTCAGTAACAGTGTCTTCTCATGGGACTGAAATGGAGCAAACCCTAATATTTGATAAAGTGTGATGGCCACCTAAGGCATGATGGATCAAAGAGGAGAGAGCAGGAGAGGTGTTGAATGTTAGAGTTACATTAACCATATAGTCTGTTCTCTCCCTAAGAAAATATTCTACATTCAGGTGAAGTGAGAAAAGCTCTCTTATGTATCACCAATGTATATTCAGCTGCAAGTCTAGTTGGTTCCCGCATGTAGAATAGGACACCATGTTGTAGTCTGCCTCAGCAAACAAAATATGTCAGGCAGCCTTGTTCTAACTCACCTGTTCTTACCTCCAGCGCCACTGTAGGACATCTGCTAGTATAGATGTGACCCGTGGTCAGCATTCAGACATCACCCCCATTTCAGAGATACTGATTGGCTAGCAGGTGAAGAGTGAACTCTGTTCAGGCTTGAAATGGATGCTTATTGTCAAGAACAAGTCTTTTTTTGTGTGTGTTCTTCTGGGGTGGGGGAGGAAATAGAATTAAAAGACAATGGAACTCTTCTTTCAGCGAATTTCAAAATCTTGGATGCTTTAAAGGTAAAAGCAAGATAATAGTTTAACTATTCAATAATAGCTGTTTGTTCTTGCGCCCTTTTTCTGATTTAATTTACTCATACTGCCATATAAATTAGATATATGTATATAAAGATCATACTTACATTCCCTTTTATTAACTTTTAATTAGTTCAGCTAAAAAATATTAAATTGAGTTAAGATTGTATTATTGCTTGTACTGAAAAATATGCAAAAATTACTGAATCAACCAATGGAATTCACAGTCAGCCCTTATTATCAGTGGAGAAAAAGAGGCCAAACTAATTGGACAAACAATTTTCCATGAGTAATTTACCTTAAGCTGGTGGTCTGTAGCTTTATTGTCCCTGTGTTCGTGGACTGCCTGGTAGCTCCTGACTTTCTTTAAAAGATATTTATTGTGAAACTATAACCGCTGGGCTGTTTTCTCTGTGCATTGCAACTCCTATATGCAGTAAAGGCTAGCAGTGGAGGAAATAACAGTGCAGTTAACCTCTTTAACACTGATAATAAATTAGCACTAATAAGTTAGGTGCTTGGATAGCAATCGTTCTGACATAATGAAATGAACAATCTTAAACAAGTGGAAGCTGCCAGTGCTATTGTGCCTCACAGTGAGGAACTTGGACAGGCATTAGATTTTCTTTATAATTTATGAGTCAGGCTTTCAGTAAGAGTCTGGCTCCTATTTAGTGGCCTAAAAGTGACATCATTGGCTAAATTTCCCATAGTGCTTTACAGGAGCTGTAGACGGAATGCTTGAAATTAAGAACCTGTGACTGAAAATTACAAACTGGATCCTGAAGTGAATATCAGCACCACAGTTCCTGTTTAAATGGATTCAAAATGCAGGGACTCGAAATCATTTTGATACTGATAGCATACAGCCAATCAGAGCTTGTAAACACTACATTCTTGTACTTCAATATCTAGAATACCCAAGTCAGCTTGACCACACAGCAGACCAATCCCCACCCCGACATTCCCTGCCTTTTGTATCATTGTACTTAATGAGGAGTTCTAGAGCATCTTACAACTTCCACAATCATTTTTCCCCCCTGACATTTTGGTTGACTTTAATAAGGCAATATCCCTTCTAAACATTTAAGTATTTTGACTTTTTCTAATTCATGAACCAGCAATTTGGTGTTTTATGTTTAATTGGAGTAGCCAAGCAGCAGAAAAATTGGTTTTGATAGGTAAAGGTGATAGATTTTGTAATATAATATTGAATCCTAATGAGTTGAATCATATAGTCCTATTCCTTCTTTTATAGGACCTATCAAAGAGAAAAAAAATCTCACTCTCAAGCAAATTCAAACAACCTAAAAAAAAAAAGTAAAGAATTATAAACTGCTTTCTAGGACAAATGAGAAGTAGGCTGCCATTGCTTTATCTGCTTGAAAGTCTTTGTGGGAATAAGGTTCATTTCTTCTTGATGTGTTTCACATGGAATGGATAAGCAGTTGAAGCTTAGAAGTGATCCTTATTTGACAGCTATTGCATAACCACATTTGCTGTTTGACAATATTTAATGGCTGACATGTAAACCTCCACCTGCTCTTGGTGTTTGGCTGAACAGAATTGTGTTAAACCAAACAGAATCTTCAAAATTAATACTTGGTACAGCCCTTCATAGGTCATACAACTTAGGTGAAGGGGTTGTGCATTGTATATTCATGCTTCACATTGGAAATAGCACCTGCACTGCAGCTTTCTTGATTATTTCAGAGAGGCTCCTACATTCAATTAACATGTGAACTGTGCTGTTAGCTTTCTATAAGCATAGACTTTTTGATGTGAGGGAACCATCACAAATACCTATATTTCAAACTGGAACAGTCCAGAAAGAATTGTGCCACATTTGAATGCATAATTTGACTTTGAGCTCTCTAAGGGATAACTTTCACGTCCTTTCTAGATGTACTAGTCTATGGATGTATGATTCTGGATGCTGTTCTCCACCGACCTTCAAAAAGGATACAGTCCAGGAACATGAGACAGTTCTGAGAAAACAGTTACACTCTAAACTGTGTGTATGTGGATTGCCTTCAAGGCTTTTCTTCCCATACAGTTCTATGGCTGTATGGATTCTTCTGTTGACAGGAATGGCAGTTATTAATTTGGTCTCCTGTAGCTCAAGGAGCTCTCATTGCACTGAAAAGATGACGAGTCTACTGTGGATGCATACTGTGCAATGGAAACTAATGCTGTCTTGTAAAACATTTTTTAAATACCATGTTTTAAAGGAAAGGCCAACATCCTTCTTTACATAAAGACGTTAAACTGAAGTGACAGCTTACCTCCATCCTTCCACCTTGTTCATTTAAACTGCAGTTCAGGACATCTTCCATTTTAATTGTGCTTTAGTATAAGTGAACATCAATAAAATGAATATGGAAATAATTAATATTTTCACATTTGAGCTGTTCCTAGTTATTATTAATTAGATTATCATAACCCATAAATGCCACACAAGGATATGGTTTGCGATTCATGTCTAAGTCTCGTTGATTGTGCTAATTTATTATGCTTTCAGAGACTGAAATGGAAATTTGTAAGCCAGGGGGCTCATTATGACTTCTTCTTTTGTATTTCACAGTCCCCTGATGTTATTGTGCTTCCACTTCTGGAGATAGAATAATAATAACACAGAGCTGGAAGGTAGGTCTCATTGTTTTGTATCTGTTTAATGTTGCTGGCTAATTGAAACAGTGCAGAAGCAGAGTCCTCAAGCAGGTTCCTCTCAAACGTTCCTTCTTTTTTGGTTTTAGAACTTTTCAGGTTTTCCTCATCGCTTGGTTGCCAAAAACATCTGGTTCAGCTTTTGAGAAATATTTCTAGCCATTGCACATCAGGGTTTAATTACTGCTCCTGAAACATTAATGGACGCCATACTGTACTAATAGATTTTATCTTCACTGTTTTATATCTATGAAGTGTAACTGACAAATGGGAGCCTTGTTTAGCAGGGACTTTAATAACAGCAGCTATTTACTGAAGAACTATGTGCTGAGTGAGTTCAAATGATGGGCAACACTCAAAAGGACTGGGATTCAGTTTTGAACTTGCAAACAGACCTTGTAGTTGTGGAATGTTTTAGACCTGTGCTCAGAATGCAGTCTGGCAAATGGTTAAATGGCATTTCTTGTCACAGGCAGATCTGTCATGCAGATGCAAAATATGAGAATTTTGTTTAGTGACCTTGAGCCATGATCACTCTTGGCATGATGAACACTGTAACACTAGAAAGTGTTATGGCCATGTGATCAAACACAGAGAACTCTATGTCATAAAGAGCATCACTTTCTTTAAGAGACTATTAAGTGATAACCTTTCTTCCTCATATCCTTTCTCATCTTCTTTGTAAAGATTCTTTGGAAACATCAGCAGGAAGGTCACAAAATGTTGGCTGACATTACAGCCTGACACAGCTATTCCAGTCTGCAGGCAGGAATTCTATATTGGCTTGGTTGCCCTGTTCTATTATGTGAGGGGAAAGAACATGCTGCATGTGAAATTACAGCTCTCTATTGTTCAGATAAAGCATTCCCAGCCAAATGACAACAATGACAGAAGTGCTTTTTTTGTACAGAGCTCTATGTGTCCCATCTGAATTCCACAGATCTCTGGATGATTGTGATAATGCCTAAGACATTATGAGTAGCCAGACAGCAGCTAATAAAATGAAACATTTCTAGGGGATATGGCTGGGGGAGCCAAAATCTGACATCCTGCTAGTGACACACACAAGTATAAGTCCACTTTATACCTGCATATGTCTTTTTCAGTCCTTGGAGTTTGACATTCTTTTTTACCCTGCCCACTGGCGGCTCTTGGCAGAAGATGTTAATCTGTGTCTGTTCTGGGGCATAGCCAGATTCTTCTCCAATCCCACTCTCTCCTGCTTTCCACCAGACATGGAATAGTCCATTCAGGGAGCTGTCCCAGGAAAATTATGAGTCCTTGGGGTGGTAAGTGGGGAACCATTGCAGTGTTCTGTCTGAGGAATGCTAAACACTGTGCTGGGCAATGTAGGCTCTTGGTGAACCTCTGTTAGAGGAAGGGACCATGTTGTGGTTGGGTCTGTTTGGATTTTGGCTCTAAAGCAGGTATGGACAAATATACATGGACACCCATGTAGGGTCAGGGGCCATTCCCTCTCCCCTCAAGAACTTGCAAGGAGGCAGGACTGTACTGCTGGATTTCTGATATACAGCAGTGAGAAAAAGCCGCTGCACTTTTAGTTGCATTTCTATTTTAAAACAAGGCAAGTGGAGAACATACACCTTGTTTAAAGCAGTTTTGCACTCCCTAGATAATTGTGATAGTGCAAATCTCCTTTAAAATGAGGCACACACTTTCTGTACACTTTGTTTTAAAGCAGAAGGGCACCAATTTGGTGAGGATGGCAGAGAGGCCTACAAAAAGAGGCAGAGGAGACCCATGTAGCCCAAGTCTTTCCAATCCTTGCTCTACAACCTTTGCATATATAATTCTCTCCCATCACTCAAATAGGTGGTTCTAATCAAGTTTTGTTTCTGACATTCAGAGCTGGAAGGACTGTTAAGAACTCTTCTATGAGAAAATTAGTTCCTAGTTTTCAAGGCTAAAATGTAGCTTTGATTTCCTTTTCTACAGTTTTTGAGTTTTCAAGAGTTAATGAATCCTTTAGAATTATTGTTTTTCTTATGTAATATATTTAGCCTTGCTTTTTTATTTTTATTTCTATTTTTTTGTTAGTACATTTGCATTCAAACACTCTTCTGCCCCTTTCTTCTGATTGGAAGTTAATGTTTTCCAGAGGCTCTGTGATAGATTGAACTGTGATGGCATTTGTTAAGCTTTGACTCTCACATGAGGACTGCTCCAGCGACTTAGAGACTGACCCCAAAATCCTTCTCCAGGTCTTTTTTTCTGAGTCAAAGAACTCAAATAACATCCCATTCATTAAATAAACTGGCCGATCGGAAAATAAGCATGGAAAATACCCCAGATTACTCTGATTCAGAGTACAGTAACTAGTCTCCCCAGAGAAGCACAAATAACTCAGACCCTGAACCTCAAAGAAAACTTGAATTTTGTGAGGGCAGCCTGACAGCTTGCAAATGAATGTGGCCTAGTGTTAGCAATGAACTGTAGGTTAGACACAACAGCAGTTTGTTAGCATAAAATGTCAGACCTGCTGCATTATAAAAATCTCAGATGATTACTGGCTTTATACCACACTTAACAAATGCCAAGATGTGCTATTCATAGCCCATTTGATCTAGGATCTAGGCCAATGCAAAATGGAACACAGCTCAGCTGATCAAATGGAACTTTAGTCAAAAGAATGGCCTCATTATCCTGCTGACTAATGTGACATATCACACTTAACACAAATGAAAAGTACATCACTACTGCCACTGCCACCACTGCCATCATTATTTTCATCACCACTTGTTACTGGGGATGATGATCATAATCGCCATTAGGCATTCAGGATTACATTAATTTATGATAATAACACAGGTATCAAAACTTGTATTAGTGATATGAGATTCTTGACAAAGTATATTCATTATGTTCTTTAAATTTTAATTCAACTCACTCTGGCCATTTCCACACGAGACTGTTATAGCACTATGATTCCACTTTCAACATCCTCTGGAATCCTGGGGTTTGCAGTTTTGGGAGGGGCCGGCCCCTCCCGAAACTGCAAACCCCAGGATTCCAGAGGATGTTGAAAGTGGAATCATAGTGCTATAACAGTCTTGTGCGGAAATGGCCTCTGTGTATGCAGAAGGTTTTATTCTGAGTAGCAACCAGAAAAACAAGCAGAAGTGAGCAGAACTGAATTACTTCCTCACAGCAGTGTGTGTGTAGATCTGCATACACACGCATGCATGAGAGACACACAGAGAGAGGATAAGATCATGTGTATTACTACAAAATGTAGTGCCAACTTTGTTGTCATATAGCTTTATAGAAGAAACCTCAAATGTACATATTTTTAAATCTCTGTTCTGCAGGCTACAACTCTGCTGTTTTCAGGCTTCCCTGTGACATTTCTATTTTGGAATCCAATTTTACCAGATCTCCAGAATGAAAGTGGTTAAAAAAAAAGGTACAAACGAAAGATGAGAATAATATGGTGTATACATAAAGATCTTTTCCAATTCAGAATACAGCAGATATAGAGAAAAAAGTACCATTTTGTCTGTGGAGCCAGTTCTATTATTGCCACCAACTAAGCTGTTACAGAAGCTAATAAGTGTTTTAAATTGCCACCGAAATGGTAAAATGAGTAATGCATTTTATGCATTTGTCTCTCTTTATATTATCCTATAGTAATGTAGGGAATGTAATATTTGTGGCAGATCCACTTCTTGATCCAGGTCACGCTTGTTAGAATGTCCTGATCTAAGTGTAGATAGTCCATTCCAGGTTTTCTACTGAGGTCTAGGAAGGCTGCTATCATCATCACCACCACCACCACCACCACCACTAGCAGCATCAACATATTGCAAGAGTTAAAACAAACATAGTTAAAAATTCATAGCAAACAAAGTTAAAATCAATTAAGCTATCAAAAAATTAAAGTAAGTCAAAATACGCAAACAATTAAAGGAACAACAAATTAAAGATGAGCACATTGTACAAGGTCTGTTTCTTCTTAAAAAAAAATCCTCTGGGGAAAAAATAAAATCACTTATCACCTGGTTGCAGAAAGATTGTGTATGTGTGTGCATGCATGCATGTGCATTTGCACACTAGTCTAGCCTCTTTGGAAAGGGAGTTCTAAAGCCTGGGAACAGCCACTGAAAAGGTCCCCTCCTGTGTACCCATGAGGATGTTGAGACAGAAGATCTCAAAACAGGGCCAGGTTCTTAAGGGAGAATACTGACTTTCAAATTACCTGGACATGAACCATATAGAGCTTTGTATGTCATCATGAGCACCTTGAATTTTTCTGGGAAATGGATCAGCAAGCAGTGGAGCTGTTGCAACACAGGAATTGTGTTCTCCCTGTAGCCAACCCCAGTTAACCCCAGGCTGCAGCTTTTTTGGACCAGCTGACATTTCTGAACACTCTTAAAAAGTAGTCTTATATGGAACATGTTACAACAATCCAAATGAGATATAAATAAGGCATAGCCAAGTCTGATATCTGAAAGAGTGAGTGCAGCTGGCACACAAGTCTTAACTGTGCAAATGCATACCTGGCCACTGCTGAAATCTGAGCTTCCAGGCTCAAGGTTGAATTCTGAAATCCACCCAATCTGCAGACCCATGCTTTTGGGGGAGCTTAACTCCATAAAGCAGACTGAATCTCTCTTCCCTAACTTGCTGTGTGACTGACCAGAAGGACCCCGTCTTGTCAGCAATAAGCTTCAATTTGTTTACCCTCATCCAGTCCATTATTGATGACAGTTTAGGACCCAAACAAATTACTTTGACTGAGGTGAAATGGAGCTGGATGCCCTTTGTGTACAGATGATACTGGGCCCCAAAATTCTGACCATTTACCCCTACATTATCCTACATCCCTACATTTTTATGTAGATACTAAGAAGTATGGAGAACAGAAGAGCCCTGAAAAAACCCACAAATCAAAGAACTGAAGAGAGTCCTCCAGCATCACCTTCTGAGTTCATGCATTCCAGAAAGAATGCAGCCACTGTAAAATAGCGTCTCCAAGTTGCTACCCAGCAAAGTGGTCCAGAATGATACCATGGTCAATGATATGAAAAGCTGCAGAGCCAACAGGGATACAATCCCCTTGTCTTGTGGAGGGAATGTGGATGATGGGACTTAGGCACACCACACTAACTCCTCCCTCATGCCGCTGCTCTTTGACCAAACGTGGCTCAGAGGCAAGCAAAATGAAACATCCAGCAGAGTTGAAAACACAGCAACAAGAAGTGTGTGCAGCAGAGTATACCAAGCAACACTGCTCTGACCCCAAAAGCTGCCCACTAAGAACACTAGCACACAGTGTTGTCATCCAAAAATGTACCTGGAAGATTTTTATTCTTCAGTTCCAATATATACATCTGTACAGGTTTGCAGATCCTTCAACACAGGTTCAGTATTCCATCACCATATCAGGTAGAGTTATGCAAAGCCTCTGGCCAGAATCAGGGAGACTGAGAGAAGGGCTTAGTCGAGCCTACCTCTTATATACACACAGAGACTAGCTGATGTAACCCCAGCCCGGATTACATGTCACCATGGCTGATGAAACCCCTTGCCCAGGGCTTATATCACTGTGACTCAACCTTATTGTCACATGGGGATTACCTCATACTTGCACAGTCATCCCCAGGTGCTTTCCCACATGCACATCATAGTATTTTTAATTGGAACAAGGGTCACTGCAATCCTTTTCCAACAGTCCTGTCCCTGCTGTAGATCATCTACCAAGACAACTAAAAGTGTCTCTATCCCACAATCAATACTGAAATCAGATTGAAATGGATCAATATAATTGGCCTCATCCAGAAATCCCTAGAACTAGGAGGCCACCACACACTCCAGCACCTTGCTCTAAAACAGAATGTTGGAGACTGGCTGGTAATTATACAATATGTGTAAGGAGGGATTTTCAGTATCTCTTTTAAAACTGTCTTCTTTAGGCACACTGGACCTCTGCCATGTTTTAAAGAGACATTAATCACTTCATCTACCCACTCAGCCAGTTCCCCTCTGGCTTTTTTAAAAAGCCAGGAAAGGCAGTACACACAATCCTGTACACGTCCCGAGGTTGCACAAATTGAAAAGTATCTATTATCAGTTGACAAGCAGGGGTCAAAGCTGCATATCGGCAACTGAGTCAGAGTGGATCTGAGCAATTTTATCTGCAAAGAGCCATGAAAACTGTTCATAGTGGGCCTTTGACTGATCTGGATCCCTCCTCTAGGGGATCAACTTGATCAGATAGATCGGTGGTTCCCAAACTTTGGTCCTCCAGATGTTTTGTACTTTAGCCTGCAGAAGCCACATTGAATTTGGCCAACAGTCAGGAATTCTGAGAGCCAAAGTTTCAAACATGTGTAGGACCAAACTTTGGAAACTACTAAGTTAGCTTGTAGCTTTGAACAAGAGAAAAATAAAGTCTTAAATGAGTCTGCAGAATTACTTTGATAAACTCCAGGCTTCTAAAGACATCATTGACTAAAGCATTAAGTTTCAATTAGTCACTAGGTATCAAGAGAGAGCACCCAGAGGAGTCAGTGGGAGATTTAGGACCACAAAACTCCTACAACATCTTAAAATGTCAAATACTTCCACAGATCACAATTTTGGTTTTGGCCAGGGAATGGAGACTAACTCTTCTTGTTGTGTGATATATATATATATATATATATATTTATTTATTTATTTATTTATTTATTTATTTATTTATTTATTTTGTATATTTATGTCCTTCTAGAGCAACAGAACAAAACAACTAGATACCAGGCCATTACACATCTCATGTCTTCAGCTAATGTTGCCAACAGGAAAGCCTACATCCCCATTATGAGGTAAAGCTGATAATACTGACCTATCTTACAAAGCAAGACATGGAAAACATGCTCTTTTGGACTAAATGCCTCATAATCAACAAGGAATTCTGGGAATTGAGGTCTAATAGTGAAATATTCCCAAGATTTGGATATGTTATAAACTTATTAATAGGGATGGGCCAACTGAATCCTCGAATCCTGAGCAAAGATTGGAGATTGAGGGATCCGAATCCCCCCGCCAAAACAGGCAAATTGAATTTCTCTGATCCTGCCCTGGTTTTCCACTAGCCATAGCTGGATCCTGCCCAAGGTGGGTGAGAAAAAGCAGCAGAGGGCACGGTCTCATGCTTCTGTGCTGTGCTGCCATGGGCCCAATCCTGCCCGGACCAGGTGAGAAAAGGTGGCAGAGAGCATGATCTTGCATTCGCTGCTGTGCTGCCGCTGGCCGTGTGTCTGATCTTGCCCGGCCAGGTGAGAAAAGGTGGTGAAGAGTGCAATCTCATGCTCCCCACTGTGCTCCCACCCTTCACGGGGCTGATTCTGCCCGAGGTGGGAAAGAAAAGGCAGCGGAGGGTGCAATCTCACATTCCTCGCTCTGCTGCCACCTGCTTCGGGCCCAATCCTGCCTGGGCTTTCTTTCCCTTGCTTTTTAAAGCCTTTTAAAAAAAAGAATTCGAAAGATTCAGGATTTGTGAGATTTGTGGATTCCCAGAACCTTCCAGGGATTTGGATCCAGATTGGGATTTGGAAAATTCTGGATTTGTCCCATCGCTACTTACTAAATATTAGCTCACTAAAATTTTGTGGAAAATATTGCTTTACCTGATGTGGCTTTCAAGGGTATAGGGATGATCTAAGTTATCTGGTAAACAGAAAGTTTTTAAGAATGCATACACACAGGCAGAAATGCTTAAAACATTTTGCTGCCTGAGGGGAAAAACAAATGTTTTTCAGCCATCCAACTCAAGATGCATACAATAGCCAAAATTTGGCCAAGTTATTGTGGCACGTGAGACAGAAAATCCCACAAGTGTCTCTCCAACTCTCTAGAAGTAAAAAAGCCCCAAAATATTGAATTAAATAATTAACAATTTCTTGTCCTTTCATGATGCACAAAAATTACAGAGTGGTTGATTCAATCTACCTAATGATAGCATTGGTCACACATACAAAAGCTTAAGTAACTGTTGTACCCACCATGGCATATACAAAACTGAAATCCTCTATATATTTAGTAAGTATACATTATATCTCTCTCTCTCTCTCTCTCTCTCTTACACACACACACACTTTGTAAGTATATGCTGAGAAAGTATATACTTTAGTGGGAATTAAGTGTGCATACATTTAAGCTGTACCTGTATCTTTGCAAGCCACACACACTGTGGCAAGCCCAAGCCATTGTGTGGCAGCTGCTTTTGTGAAGGGGGGACATGTCTGGAATAGCATGTACTGAACCATCTAAACAACCCGAAGTGACATAGTGAATTTTCCTGTTCTACACCGTTCCAGTGCAACGCAGGTAATTTCTCCTGAAATTCTAATTTGACATGAACATACACAGAACTATGAGGACTTCCTGTGAAAAAGAGTCCTAAGGGTAGTTGGCAGATAACACATGATAACAAATTAACAAAAAGTGGATTTTTTTTTTTTTGCATTAACTTTTTAGTTGTCTGGCACTCCTTATACATTCTCCATCCTCTTTCTTTTTTGTTTGCTAAGCCAGTTGCTATAGCTGTGGAGTTTGGGTTTGTCTAACTAAAACTCTGTGGGACTAGGATTATGATTTAGAGCTGGCTGAATAAGCATTTGTTACCCAGATTCCTAAAGCCACCAAACAATTTTCTTTTCTCTAATTAAAAAACTCAAGCCAGAAGTTTCAAGCCTGTTCAGTCACACCCCAGGTATTCTCTTTTAAAAGGGTCACTGAAGAGGAATTTGCGCTTGAAATTTCCTTCACTCAGCTTTAATTACTTTGATCTCTCTTAACATCTATTAACATTTTTATACATGTTTCTCTTTTGAACAAGATAGACCATTTCCAAGATAATACTTGAAAAAGAACTGCAAAAATCAATGCACTTAAAAGGATTCCAAAGAGTTATACCATTTGCCATAATGTGCATTACTATTGTAACATATTTCTCTAGACAGAAATACTAGCAGGAGGATGAATGTCTATTTATCACATAAAGGTAAAGGTGATTTTTTTTCCAGTTGGTGCAGCCTTGAATCGTAAAGGTATATTTTTCACCAGCTGGTTCCATTAAATATAAATTGATTTAAAATAAGAGCATTAAAATAGTGAGATAATGATTCATCCCGTTCTAGATCATAGAGAAACAAGAAGAGTGAGGTAATATAATTTACTAAATTAATCCATTATTGTAACCACTATCTGATGTATGCTAAAACTGTCTTCAAAATTAGAAGAAAGTCATTTCACTACTAAATAGAAGAAAGTGAGATAGCCAAATCTTTGTGGCTGGCTACTTGAAATGAAAGGGATTGGACTTATTCCATGCATATATTAAGGATGGTTGTGTAGCTGATAGAAGAGGACCTGGTAGGGGAAAAAAAATCATTAGAAAGATATATGTGAGCAAAACATGGTATGCAAAGTATTTGAATTCTATACAGTACATAAAGAAACAGAAACAGAACACAAGTAACAACAGCAGAGACCACAGCCTAGCCAAAGCACGTACTCCACTTTTCTCGCTGAAACAAATGGGACTAGAAAAGCTTAAATTTGGCTGGACTGTGACTGAATTTATTGTTAATGATAAAGCCCTGTGCATTTTCAGCCCTTAATCAAAGGTACTATCTAAAAAAAAGGCAATGTATATGTCACAGTACATGAAATTGTATTTATTTATCCAAACATTTGTCCTATTCATTGTCTCTGCAATCAAATAATTGCATAGAAAAATTGCTCAAAAAGCTAAAGAAAGATTTTGTGAATAATATAGTAATATCTAAAAATGCCCCTTAGTGAAGTTTTTCCATCGTTGTTGTTTTGGAAGACTAGCAATAAATCAGATCTATGGATAGAACAGTGCAATCAGTTTGGATCATGTATTTATTTATTTAAAAGTGCAGAGGTTGTTACTGCAAAAATGTCTTAGAAGCTGAAGAAGTTGTCTGATGATTCTCCTTCATCTACTATATAAAAGTCAATGTATGTCTGTGAGTTCAGGAGTTTGTCTGCGTCAGGCAGGCGAAGACCTCATACAATTGGCTGAGCGAGGCAAGAAGACCTCATATGATTGGCTGGCTGCGAAGATTCTATGGAACCTGGGGTTGGCAGCTTAGGGAGGGGCCTTTAGAATTCTCAGCCAGAGAGCTCTTGGGCCTCAGGCAGGTTAAGAATGGCAGAAAAACTTTGAGATGCATATGTGAGAAAAATTAAAGTGACATACACAACACAGTTACAAGGTCTTCTTACCTCACATAGTAGATTGTATGGGTTCCATGTGTGAGGAATCTTAAAGTTGTTCCATGTGTGAGGAATCTTAAAGTTGAAATTCAAAACAAAAAAATGCTTCCAGAAAAATGTAAAGCCACTGCACAAATTCAATAGAAAGAAAAGAAAAAATCAAAAGCCAGTACAGTAGAGTCCCGGTTATCTGACCTGCAGTTATCCGACACTCCGGATTAACCGACGTCACGGCTGCCTGGGGGCATGGCTGCAGGCATTTCTGCGCCCCCAGACACGCCCCGACATGCCCCCAGGTCTGCCTGACACGCCTCCAACACCCCCCCCCCAAATGGCGGCCACCACGGGGCTCCGTGTCATCTTTTTTTTTTTTTTAATTTTTTAAATTTTTATTAATTATATAACTAAATCACAAATACAAAACAAGAAAAAAAAAATTAAACACCATGTGATATACATAATAGTGAATTAAAAAAAAATAATTTTTTTTCTTTTTCTTTTTTTTCTCTTCTCTTAAGCAATACTAACTTTCATTGTCATTTTGCACCTTTACCCTTAAATTTATAAATCTGTTCAACTATTATAATTACACATTTAATTCAATATTTTTCACATCCCCTTTAATCTATTTCTATTGTTAATTCTTTTAACTTTTTTTTTTAAAAAAACATTGACATCACTTATCCTTTTAAATCTATAAATCACAAGTTTAACACACACACCTACTAAGAATTACAAAATATACAACATAAAAGAAAAACAAAACTAAAACTAAAAAATACCCACCCCCCAGAGCCAACTTTTTATTTAATCCACTTTCCAAAATTGCCATTCTTCTTTTGACAGGGTAGTATTACTATCTCTTTTCAGAACTTTATCCAAAAATATTTTCCAAATTTCTTCAAAATCATTCCCTTTAACCAAACCTTTCATAAACCTAATTCTACATGTTAGTTTATCATTAATTGCAATTTTCCACACTTCGTTATACCATTCCTCTATTTGAAATTTTTCATTTGCTTTCCATTTTTTTGCTATTATTAATCTCGCTGCAGTTAACAAATTTGTTATTAATTCTTTCTTTACTTGAGTACACTCAACCTTATCATATATAGATAACAATGCAATATTTGGACATACTGGTATATCTGCTCCTATAATCTCTTTTATCTCTTTAAAAACCTTTTGCCAAAACTCAATTATCTTATTGCAATTCCACCACATATGCATATATGTACCAATTTCTTGACATCCTCTCCAACATAATCTTGAATATTTCTCATCTATTTGATTTAATTTCACTGGAGTCAAGTACCATTTCCACACTAATTTATAATAATTCTCTTTTATTCTTATTGATAATTTTTTTAAATGACGTTGTTTCCAAATTTTTCTCCATTCTTGTATATCTATATTTTGTACTATCTCTTCCTCCCATATTTTTCTAAGAAAATCCTCTTCTTGTTCTTTTGCTAATATTTTATATATTTCACTTGTAATACCTTTTAGTATTTCATTTTCTTGCATATTTTCTCTTTGAATAATAATTTGTTCAAATTTAGTATATTCTTTAAAATCCTTAACATATCTTTTCATACTCTTTGTCCATTGCTCTAATTGTATATAATTAAACCAGGATATTTTAGTTTCCTGCAATCTCTCTTTCATTCTATCTTTATTTATCATTATTTTCATCCATTCTTTTAATCTATAATTTTTTTGTTTTTTTATTTCTTTCTCTATTATTTCTCTTAAATTTATTGGAAATTTTTCCATCATCACTATCGGAGTTAATATTGATATATTCGGTATTAATTTTCTTTTAATTTTTTTCCATATTTCTATTATATTTTTTATGGGGCTCCGTGTCATCCGACATTTCAGTTATCTGACCCTGTGCCCACCAGTTTAGGTCAGATAACCAGGACTCTACTGTACTTCAACATCAGTAGAGAACACAGATTGGATTGGAAAATATGGGGATAAGTTACAGGTACTGGAATAGTCCGGTTGCTATGGAGATGAGGCCTAACAGCAAGGAGGAGGACTGTATATTCCCTCAGGAACCCAACCTCTGTATGTTATTCTGAATACAGATTGCATTGGGAAATATGGGGGAAAGTTACAGGTACTGGAGAAGACAGTTGGGTCAGTTCTTAAAAGGAAAATAAAATCCTGGGCAACGCTGGGTAAATACACTAGTTAATAATTAAAAGAATTACACCATTCACATTTTTCTACTTGAAACAGTTTTGTTGTTGCTGCTGTTGTTAAAATGCATGATATGAAATAAATAGCCAAATATATATTTGATTGACTTGCTTATTTTCCCTATTTTATCAAAATATATAGTTGGTATAACTTGGTTAAGTGATATAATTATTTTGCATTTCATAAATCATTCCAGAGGTGAGTTAATGCACTCGGTTCTGATCTCCTAACTAACAGTAGGATTGTAGTGAAGATTCTAAAAACTGATGCTGCATGAATTGCTGTGCAGCCAATTTGCTGCTCAAGCCAGATCCAGGAGCTAATGGTGGCATGGGCATGTGGTCAGTGGCATAGCCTCCTCCGCCTTCCCAGCAGTCCATCGCCAGCATGGGAGGGCCCTGTTACTGTGGTTCAGGCCTACCCGGAGATAGCACTTGATATCGTTTTGATATCAAACCATTCGGCTTTCTGCTGCTGCCCCGCTCCACGTGTTTGCAAGGCCTCCGTACAAGCAAGTAAACAGGTGAGGCTGATAATTGCTGGACATTCCATTCCCCACCTAGGTAGGCCGAACTGAGCCAGTTCGTTGCTTCAGGGACCTCTCCGGCAAACACCCTTTTGCTTATGCGCAATACTAACAAAGGCGCCCTGCCCTGAGCAGGTAACCTTACAAAGATGTACTAAGCGCTCCGCATTTACATACTGGCTACACTATTGTTGATTCGGCTTTAAGCCAATCATGCTAAACTTTGACCTTTCCAAAGTTTTGTCCCGCTTCTAAATCGCATTGTTCTCACCAAGTAAGGTATGGCCTGCAGTCACAATTAACCCTATATAAACCCCCAATTCTGAGATCACCTTGGATCACTCCCGAGTTCCAGACCACCTTGCTGCTGCTTTGCCTGGCGAGCCTTCCCCTCAGTTGCGGTAACTGAGCCCGCTCAACCCTGGATCGCTCCGGACTTCCATCCCGCCTTGCTGCTGCTTTGTCTGGTGAGCTCCCCTCAGCAAATCGCGCTGAGCTTCTTCACTGTACCCCAACATCGCTCTCAAACTACAGGACTACAAGACAGGTGTTGTATCACCCATTTCCCTCTGAAAATACCTATTTCCAATTCTTTAGTTAGCTGTGTGATTGTGTTGTCTTTAATGTTTGTTTGTATTCAATAAAACATCGTTTTTACTATTTTAAACAGTCTGACTGCTTGACTGACCTGACCCCGTAGACGCTGGGTTGCAAGATCCTGCTAAGTTACCCTGCCTCTCACTAGCTTTAGTGAGTGCTCCAGTTAATTTTCCCCAAAGTTGTGTTAGTGTGTTTTGGTTATTTGGGTGCCCCTCCCAGAACCTCCAGAGAACAGGGTAACAGCCCCCTTTTAGCTGGCAGCCAATGATTTGGAACCAGGGAGGGTTGAAATCATTGGCTGCCTCTATCTGGGCAGCTGTGAGCCACAGTTTTCTATCCAATCTGGGTAGAGCATTCTTAACCTGAGCTCCTTGCAGCCGGAGCTCAGTCTTTTTGGAGCGGCACTCCTCCCTCCTTCTACTTGGCAGCTGCTATTTTGGGGACCGGTTAGTGGGCAGTTCCTTCCTCAGCTGTCACAACTTGTGGGTGTTGGCATCAGTCCCAGATCTGGGATAGTGGTTTATCCAGGCTGGGTCATGGAAATCCAGGGGGGGCATCAGGAATTCAGGGTTGGAGGGGTGTGTGCACTGGGTGGCACGTGCATGCATCCACTGCATTCCTTGGTGGTCAGGTAGCCTCTTCACCTGAAACCAAGCTGACCCAGGCCTGGTGGAATTTCAGGGTTCATTGGCCAACAGGTGGGTTGGCTGATGCCTGGATCTGGACCCATGTGCAGGTGAACCCTGTCACATCTGTAGCCACTAAAGTTGTGGCCAATTTTTTCTCAACATCTTTGTGTGTGTGTGAGTGCGCGCGCGTGTGTGTGCATGCACCTGCCAACAGTTGCAGTTAGAGGCAGTTTTAAAGTTGCATTTCCCTGAAGAAGACCATCAGATATTACTAGGTTGAAATGTGTTGGGCTAATTGGAAGAAGAAAATCATTTTTTAAAACACTTGATGCACCCAACCCATAGTGATGCACAAAGCATCATCTTTAGCTTTCTGGGCCTATCTGTCACTATCTGTGTTGCATCTGTTTTTAGAAATGGGGTCTCTTTTATCTTACTCTTACATCTTGTCTCAGAGATTACTAAAAGAGGAGGGACTATATGAGATGTCAGGAAAGGATGGTATGTGACAAACTAATTCTTCTAAATGGGATCTACTTGGAACCATTTCCAGTTTGAGAGGGAAAGTTGCTCTTGAATTAGCCACATCATCACAAGACAAGAAATTCTCCAGAGGCCATGGCCATTTTGATGATCAAACAGGTCCTATGAAAGAGGAGGCTAGCCAGACTACAATTTCATCAGGGCTGTGATTCTTATGCAATAATAAAACCCCAAGATTTTATTAATTCATCTGCTTTGGTTGCTGAGGAGATGATATTAAAGCACCACCATTAATTCATCATTTTACCTACTAATATATTACTGTCTAGAGGGATTCATTGTTTCACTCCTCAAAGTGAATTAGCCTGTGGCATATTGTAAAGGCTTCTGCCCAATTAAATCAGTCCAAGGTCATCCAGAGCCAGTGGCACAGCAAAAATACAGTCATTCAGTGGGATAAGAGATGTGCCATTTTATTCTTCCTACTTTGTTAATAAAGCAGACTGAACTATGAAAAGTGAAAATATGCTACTCCCACAAAAACAGTTATCACTGAAGTAGCCCAAACATCCAAAATAATAAATATAGTAATCTGTTCTTTCATTATCCATCTCATTGAGAAAGATACTTCTTAACAAAATTCTCAAAGGCAGAAAATAGATACAATCATTAAATTTACAAGTTGCAATAAATGATCTCCATTTCCTGGAGTTTTTAAAAATTGAAATAGTGAAGCTGGAGTGTGTATATTGTGTGTGTGTGTGTGTGTACATATACACACACGTGAACATACACACACACACACAGATATATTGTATTCAGATATATTCAGAAGTTGTAAGTTGCATTTCCATGATATAAAGACAGGAGAGTATTAGAATTAACAAAATCTATCATTTTCACTTTGTCAGTCCTTCAGATACTATCTTGTGAATATGCCCCACTGAGCACAGTAGAAGTTTATCTCAATAAAAATCCACAGATCTTTTAAGGACGTGTCATGACTTCCACTGGTGCATTTTCTTTAAACTGGACTTAGTTGGGTGTTAATCAGGTTCATAAAAGTTCTCCTCAAAAGTTAGATCAGCACAGTACATTCTGTGTGACTAGTTTTCCCCATATCCAAGTAAACTGTTTACATATTGAAATCAATATATTCAGCTTCAGGGCTTCATGCTATTTTTGATTATGAGCATGAGTCTCTCTGTGTGTGGGTATGTGGTGGGTGCAGGAGGGGGTCAAACCTTTAACCCTTAACCAGTATTTGAATTTCATCTAAGTAATCTACCCAAGAAGATTCAGTTTTGTGTATCTAGTTTCCAAATACACTGTGGAGGCCTCCAAAATGGATTTTCAAGGCATACTTTTTTCCGCTAAACTTCATATGTGATGCCTGTGGTCTCATAAACAAGAAACTAATCAGTTTTAGTCGCTCCATAATTGAGGTGTAAACAAAGTTTATTTTTGCATGGTCAAAACATTTTCCTAAATTATTTGAAAATCTGCTTCTAAATTAAAGTGTTACCCTTGCAATGAGTATGAAAATATGACTGACTTTTAAAACTACAGGCCAGAGCAGCGTGCAAGCTGAAGGAGAAGAATCATTATGTTTGTTTGTGTGTATGTTTGGCCTTACATTCTGACTAGCCACTGGCGTTTCGTGATTAGTAAATTCCTGAACATCAGCTAGGAGAGAGAGAGAGAGAGAGAGAGAGGAAAAGGAAGATAGTCCAGTTGAAATGTTCAACTCTGTTACTTTGGCCCAGGTGAAAGCACTCGATATCATTTTTGATACCAAAAACCATTCGGCCTTCCTCTGCCACCCCACTCCATGTGTTTGCGAGGCCTCTGGACAAGCACGTAAACAGGTGCGGCCGGTAATTGTTGGACATTCCATTCTCCACCTAGGCAGGCAGAGCAGAGCCAATCTGTTGCTTCAGGGACCTCTCCTGCAAACACCTTTTTGATTAAGCGCGACACTAACAAAGGCGCCTGGTTCTGAACCGATAGTCTTGCAAAGCCAAACTAAGCACCTTGTATTTGTATACTGGCTACACTATTGTTAAATCAGCGCTAAGCCAATCATGTTAAACTTGACCTTTACCAAAGCTTTGTCCCGCTCCAAACTCGTATTGTTCTCACCGAGTAAGGTATGGCCTGCAGTCACAATTCACCCTATATAAACCCCCTGGTTCTGAGACCACCTCGGACTGCTTGGATCACTCCTGAGTTCCATCCAGCCTTGCTGCTGCTGTGTCTGGTGAGCCGTCCCCTCAGTCCCACATACTGAGACTCCATATCCACGAACTCTATCTTCATATCTCTTCAGGACTACAAGACAGGTGTTGTATCACCCATTTCCCCCGAAAATCCCTATTTCCAATTCTTCCATTAGCTGTGTGATTGTAGTGTCTTTATTGTTTGTTTGTCTTTCAATAAAACCTCATTTTTGTCATTTTAAAACTGTCTGACTGCTTGACTGACCTGACCCCGTAGACGCTGGGTTGCAAGATCCTGCTACATTACCCTGCGTCTCGCTAGCTTTAGTGAGTGCTCCAGCTAATTCTCCCCAAAATTGTGTTTGTGTTTTGGTTATTTGGGCGCCCCTCCCGGGACCCCCAGAGAACAGGGTAACAACTCCCTACCATGGGAACACCTTATGCCTCTACCCCACATAGGACAGAGAAGGAGGGAGGGATGGGCAGATTTTGGAGCAGCAACAAACTGTAAACTGAATTGTCTCCAACTAGTAGTAGTAGAAGCAACAACAAGAATAAATAAGTGCGCTGCCTTGAATATCCTGAAGTTTGTGATTTTGTTCATTCAGAAAGCTCTACCACCAATGCAGATTACAACTACTTCACACATTATTCTGTTGGTCATTATGATGGTCAGTTCATTACTTAGCAGCCAACTGTCTGATGACACAGAAACTCACTAATCTAGAGGTACCTGTTCTGGCCTTCAGTTGGCAATCATGTAGTCTTCCATCAGTCACATGTAGCTTTATAGAACCCTCCCAGAGGTTGCATTCCATCGGCATAGCTTTCAGCAATGCAGAGTATCTCCATGCCAAGAAGAAGTAGCTGAGTAGGGCTTTGTGGTGGCAGAGGAGGATGAAGGAGAAAAGAAGAGGATAAAGTTATTGCTTCATAGAAGAAAACAATAGCACACCTTATACCAAGGATGGCTTACAGTAAAGGTTAAAGCTATGTATAGTACAGAAGTTAAGAAGTAATCAAATAAGGAATCATACTGAAAACACTACTTTAATACAGTTTAAAAAACATGTATTTATTGCCATACTTGGACACACTTAGAATTCTGTGTATAGTTCTGGTCAATTCATATCAAAAAGGAATTTTGTAGAGCTGGACAAGTCACAAAAAAGGGCAACCTTAATTAATAAAGGGTTCAAGGAATTCTTCTGTGAGGAAAGTTTACATCATTAATGTTTGGGTTTTTTTTTTTTTTTTTAGTTTAGGGAAAAAGGCTAGCGAGAAGGAGATATATTGTCATTGTTGCTGCCACTGCTTTGGAGTTGAGAGAGAGTGACCTGCCTGTCAGTGGGTTTCCATGGTTGAGTGAAGATTTGATTCCTGGGCATAGAAGAGAATTTTGGAGGAGCAGGAGGAGGAGGAGGGTTTCTTTTGAAATTCAGTAAGCCTTCAAAGATAATCAGGAGGGGAAAAATGTGGCCCTCCAGTTACTGACCATTGCCTACCCCTAGTTACTACAAAGTTGAGGCTGAAAAATCTAAATTTATCTTTCATAGCTCAGACATCTAGCTTGTAGGTTTTTAGGCTCCAAGATGATTCTAAAGGCCCAGATATTGGCATCCTCTTTGGCAAGAGGGAAATTATTCCCTAGTTCTCTCATTGTAGGTTTAGCTTTTTAGAGAGATTAACAACAGTCATAATAGTAACAATATTGGTGGTAACACAACCATTAGTAGTAGTAGTTCATGCCCTCCAACATTCACAGATGAGAACCAGGATACTTGTAGTCAAGCAACATCAGAATATAGCCAAGATGGCAAAGTGTTATTAATCAGAAAGAACAGACATGCTAGGAGAGGTTCAGCAGTTTGTTTTTGCCAGAGCCTACTGTAAAGGGTAAGGTTCCATCCGTCTTCTCTTGTTTCCCCTGATGAGTTAATGGAGAGCAAAATCATCATCATCATCATCATCCTGCTTATCTCCCAATAAACTCCAGACAGCTAAAAACATATTTACAAACAATACAGATTTAAAACTGTACAAAACCTTGATAAAAATAAAAATATAAATTATTTTAAAAGCAATTAACAACATTAAACATTAAAAACACTACTTTACAATTAATTAAAAAAACCCTATACAGCCCATAAAATAGAACAACACATTATTAAAAGCCCATCTCATTCAATATCTAAAAGTCAGGTGGTTCAATAATGTTTTCCGTTGTCAACAGAAGGAGAACAAGGAGGGAGCCATCTGGGCCTCACTAGGGAGGGATTTCCAGAGACAAAGAGCAGATACCAAGAAGGCCCTCTCCCTTTTGCACTCTGAACTCAGTTTGCACCAACTGAAGGAAGCTGAGGACAAAAGGGCGAAAGTGGGAGGAAGAGACAGAATCTGGGACATTTGAAATATATTTGGAAAAAAAAAAAAGGATGACAGAAGATTTGTCCTTGCTATATTGAGACATTTGGAGGGTACGGTAGTTTTAAACTTCTAAGGGCTCAAGGTATTTTATGAAAAAAAGGAAATGCATACAAAATACAGTAAAATTACATCAGTTTAAAAGATCTGTTTAAATCATAACATGTAAAACTAAGAATTCAAATTAAAACCAACTCCATTAATTGTCTAGGTGTCTATAAAAGTGTGACAATATAAGAAGTTCAAAGCTGCCATTGAAAGTTAGAAAGTTTTAAAGTCTGATTTGAGACAGTCATGAAAGTCACAACTGTATGCATTATTTGTTTGTTACTCCACCTAGAAATATGTTTGAGAATACATACACTCAATTTTTAACACATGTCCTACAGGTTTCAGCCTCCATAAATGTAATATCTACTTCATTGTTTGCATCATGCCTACTATACGCTGTTTAAAAGGATCCTTTGTCTTAGAAATTTATTTCTTCTAGCTAACATTCTTTCTGCAGAAAGCCTTTTTAGCTTTGTGATTTCAAATAATGTCTTCTGAAGTGCTTGAGGGGTAATGCAGTAAAGATCCAATAGCCAAAACCATTATGTATATGTGGTGCTTTGGCAATTGAAAATATTTTTCTTTGTTTGCTTTACTATACTATATCTGCTGTTTCTGGAAAGAAATGTAATGAAAATTGTCAGTATAAATATCATTTGCTGATAGGATGACCTCATAGAGGATTTTTGTAGAAGAGAGGTCTCTATTTGAAGGGGTGGTAGAGAGCAGCCCTCTGTTTTAATGGCTAGCCAAATAATGTCTTATTTAAATATTAGGAATTCTACAGGGAGAAAGAAACATTGGTTTTGAATGATTAGCACCTGGACAGCACACCGAGCAGTCACTCATGAAGCTCACAGTCTTCCTTGCAACAATGAGATGTAAATATTGCTTTCTGTTTAGGAAAGAAAGGTTTCCTGGGCAGCTTTTCTCCCCTTCTCTGCCTGTAAATTTGTGCAAATGAAGTCCCTGAATGGTGTTCTCAATTTACCGGGATCACAATTTGAAGATTGTGGCAGCCAGCAAAACACAACAGTCATTGTTGTTGTGCTACCCACCCTACCCTTTTTTCCCTCCAGAAACCATTGAATTTTTGTGAACTTCAGGGATAGGGCAGGATACTAAACAAATCAGAAAATGCCAGGTATCTTGGGTGCAGGATTGAAGGAAGTCATATGTAGGCCTCACTCAGGTCCACTCCCTGGCTATTTAATCCAGAGCCCAGGACTCCTAGCCTCAGTTTATAGGAGTGTTGGAACACTTTTTTTGCAGGGGAGGGGGTATATTAAGAAATATTTTCCCCAACTGATTAACTTGCTTTGTAATATTTTACTTCAACATTGCTTCTTGGTGGCTGCTTTCATACTTTGGAACTAGTACCTCTCTATGAGTGCTCTCCATCCATCAGTAAGTTAAAGTATTTTTATGTCGTCAGTGTTTAGAAACTGACTCGGACGGGCTTTTATGGTGTGCAGTGCTGTTTTAAGGATTTGTTATGTAATCTTTTAATGCATTTTAATGTTTTTAAAAATATGTAATGTTTTAACTTTGCAATTTTTTAAAAATAATTCTTTTATTTCTCTATGTCAGTAAGCCACTTCTATACAGTTTCTATTTTTTTAAAAAAAATAATAATGTTGTTAGCCACCATGAATCCTGTTACTGGAAGAAAGGTGGGATGTAAATGTAATAAATAAATCTATAAATAAATACTCCCCTCCAGCCTAATAGAAAGGGGACTGGAAAGGGGACTGAACGGGCACCATTGAATGGGCTGGAACTTACTTCAGAGTAAGATAGAGTTGTCAGAAAAAGAATGGGACATGTGAACTAATCAGCTTTAAAAAGAGGGAAATCTATGAGCCACGTACTGCAACCACAATAGTAAAAGAATCTGTTTCTAACTAAAGCCAAAATCATTGTGTATGTGTACTCAAATTAAAGGTTTGCGAACTACAGCCATGGCAACTAAGATTTCTTTTTTGTATGTGCAGTACTTATAAGTATCAATTACAAGGTTTGTATAAATTACAGGGATGATGAATTTTTGAATTGCTACAGTGTGTTTAAAGTGTCTGCAAGAAAGATATTAAGGAGGCTGCAAACCTGCTGTAGGAAATCTCAGACACATTTCTAGATAATTAATACAGTGTGTGGAAACTTGAAATCAACACTGAACGTGTTTCTTCTAAGCCAGTAATTTAAATCTGCTTTATAGGAACACATTAAGTTAACAGTTATTAGATAAGGAAATGTTAAGATTATTAAGATAATAAAAACAATTAGTGTCGCTCTTCTAGAAAAAGCAGGCTTTTACACTGGAAAGACTGTAGAATCAGTGAAGCAGTGTTTTTGTCAAGAGTTATAATTAGCTCATTCAGTTCTTGGATCCTTATGTATTGGGAAAAGCTTTAATGAAAAATTGGGAATAGTCAAGTAGTGCTATAACTCACAGGAAGCTCTTAATGGTTTAAAGCTGCTGTTAACTAACATGGTGATATGGGGCAGAGTCATGCATGGGTAGAGAAAACAGAATGGATACAGAACAATTCTGGAAGGCTCAAGTGCATTTAAATAGTCAGACCTCTCTGCTATAAACCTGGAGCCTTTTTCACACTTTCTAGTTATAGCACTATGATTCTACTTTAATTTCATGGGTCCATTGTATAGAAGCCTGAGATGTGCAGTTGATGGAGTGGTATTTAGAATTTATAGCCAGAGAGCTCTAGTGCCTCATTAAACTGTGAATCTTAGACTGCCAAAGGATGCACCATGGAATTTTAAAATGGAATCATAGTACTATAATTGTGTAGTGTGAAAAGTCCCCTGGAAGCATAACCATTAGAAGTAAACCTAGTGTAAACAGGAGCTAGGGTCTGCTTCCTCCTCCTCCTGCTCCACTGCTAAATCTTCCTAGATAGCTTTTTTGCACCCCCTGGCATTGGGCACCAGGACACGTACCCTACTTTCCACACCCTAGATATGCCTCTGAGCATCATTGTCCCTTCTTGATTGTTGCTCTTGTCTTGGTTATGAGGTAATGCAACCATTTGACAGAGCATGTGGGTGGGTATGTTACCTTGTGTTTTGGGGGTCCCGGGAGGGGCGCCCAGATTGCCAAATAAAATACCAAATTGGGGAAAATTAGCTGGAGCACTGTTTTGGCTAGCAAGAGGCAGGGTAACTTTGCAAGGATCTTTAAACCCAATGTATACAGCGGCGGGTCAGAGAGCAGCTAGACAAGGTTTTAAAGCAACAAACAATATTTTATTAAAGGCAAGAAACACGAAAGACAAGACATAAACTAACTAGCTGAGAAATAGAATGGAGGTTTGTTCGGGAAAGGCAATACTACCTGTCTCGTAGTCCTGGAGAGAAGAAGGGTCCCAAGGGGGAGAAAGCTCAGTGTGGGTTGCTGAGGGGAGTCCCTTAGACAACTGGCAGCAAGGCGGGATGGCAGTCCAAAGTGATCCGAAGACTGTTTGGAAGTGAGGGGTTTTTATAGGGGAGTTTGTGCCTTTTGGCTATGGCAAATGAGGGGAGAACAAAGGAGGTTTGGCACTGGACAAAGGATTTGGAAAGGTCAAGTTTAACATTATTGGATTTGCATTTGAAGACAATAGCGTGGCCGGGACGTTGATGGCCCAACATCAAAGAGTAGCTCGGCTGAGAGCCGTGCGGCTATTGTGGAGTTTGTGGCTGGAAGTCCCCTGAAGCTGGGAGCGGAGTTTAAGCTGCTGACCTCAATAGAGTCTGGAATGTAAAACCATTAGTGGCCGCACTCATGTCCGTGCTTGTCCGGAGGACCTCGCAAACACGTGGAGTGTGGTAACTGCAAGCCAGTCCAGCTAAGGCTGAATTGTTTGATATCAAAATGATATCTGGGGGTCCTCACCCAGGGTGCCATACCGGAAGTAACAGGTAGGTGCAAGCCCTGCTCATAAATGGTGGCATGGCATGTATCAGAGCTTATATGATGTCAGAATTCACAATGCAGAATGTGAACTGATCCTTGGAAAATGACACAGTGCACCTATTACAGAACAAGGTGAGTATCTCTGATAAAATAAATCACAACTTTTAGGCAGCATATGGAGGCTTATCAGACCAATCATGCACCACACACAGGACATAATGAATTTTATTTGGGCAATATTTCTCAAGCTGTGGACAGAGAGTTACCATTGATTCCCAATCTACTTTTAGGTGGGCCACAGTCCTGCAGCTGCCCAGAACCTATTTGGGTCATGACTCTTGGCTGTGCCTTAATGCTGGGTTTCTACCCCCAGCAACAACTCCCTGCATATACAGTGAAGAAATACAAGTAGGAGCAGGAGCTGGTTTCAGGACAAGGACAGGTAGAATGGCTAGGTGGGTGTGATTGAAGGAAAAGGAAGAATGGGGGAAAAAGTAAGTGGCTAGTGAATTGTTAATTTTACATTATATATATAAATAATTGTTAATTTTACATTATATTTTATTGCTGTACAATTTTATTTTGTAAACTGCATCAAATGGCAATATAACTAGAAGGAGAAGGAAAAAAGTATTCAAGACTGTTGAAGCATGTTATGATAGATTGGTTCTCTGCCTAAGAAGAAAAACTTGGCATTAGAAAATAGCACTGGAAGGAACTTCCTGACAGTAAGAGCTGTTCAACAATGGAATATGCTACTTCAGTGTGTGGTGGCGTCACCTTCTTTGGGGATATTTAAACAGAGGCTGGATGGCCATTTTCTGGGGGTGCTTTGCATGGCAGGGGTTTAGACTTGACCATTGTGGCTTCTTCCAGCTCTATGATTCTATGCCTTGATGTATGTGTCAGTTTGCATGGTGGAAAATGAGAAAGTGAAGAAGAAAGTAAGATTAACTAAATGAAAGAGATTGGGGTGTGTGTGCCGGGAAGGGAAGTGTGTGCAGGGGAGGGAAGTCTCTCTTCTTTGAGAGAAAAGTGTCAAAGGGGTTTTTTGAAAGAAATTACGAAGAGAAATATAGGGTTATTAGAATTTTGATTATTACTTTTTGTTTTAGTAGTTATAAAGTTGATAACATAATGCTAACAATGTCATTAGTGTTATTGTTAGTGTGTGTGTGTATTCTTCAAAGGAAGGCAAAGGCAAACCACCTCTGTACAAATGTTTCCAAGAAAACTCCATGACAGGTTCTCTTTAGGATTGCTATAAGTAAGAAATGACTTGAAGGCACATAACAACAGCAGTGAAGGGAGCTGATAGGAATATTATGCTGGACGAAAGTTCTGCAAATAGTTTGGATCACCAACAAGACAAATAAATGGGTCCAAGAGCAAATTAAGGCTGAATTCTTCCTAGAACCCAAGATGACTGTTGTACTTTGTACATATCATGAGATGGTATGGCTGTTTAGAAGACACAATAAAAGTGGGTCAAGCAGAAAGCAGCAGGAAAAGAGAAAGACCTCATGGCAAGTGAATAGATTCAATCAAGGAAGCCCCAGAAGCCTGGATTTTGCAAGATCTGGGCAAGGCTGTTGATAACAGGGTGACCTGGAAGTCTCTCACTTATAAGGTTATCATAAGTCAGAAATTGACTCTTCAGCAACTAACAACACATTCTTTACACTATTGGTTATTATTGTGTGCAAAATTTATTATTGTGTAAAAAAAAAATCAAAATAAGTTCTGCTAACACCCCACAACATGTAATTTCTTTTAGGTAAATAATATATATGATTTGTTGCAAATACTAGATAAGTATTTAACATAGGAGGCATCCCGTCCTGTCAAGATCAGCTAAATGTGAATCTTGGCAATCACAGAGGAATGATAAGAAACCCTATAAATAAGCCAATACCATGGAAGAGCCTGACAGCTTTCAACATTTGGTGTCTTCTTCTGTGGTTAATATTACACTACACTACACTGTTAATACAGAGATCACTTGTCACATGAAGTCTTCCCATTCTTATTGAAAGTAAAAATCAAACCATTAGTCTGATATTTTTTTCACATAACAAATGTGTTACCCTGATTTCTGGGGGTCCCGGGAGGGATGCCTAAATGACCAAACAACAAACACAACTTTGGGGAAAATTAGCTGGAGCACTCACTACAGCTAGCAAGAGGCAGGGTAACTTAGCAGGATCTTGCAACCCAGCGTCTACGGGGTCAGGTGAGTCAAGCAGCCAGATGGATTAGAATAATAAAAATGATGTTTATTAAGTACAGACAAATATTAAAGACACCACAGTCACACAGATAGCTAAGGGAATTGGAGATGGAATAGGGATTTGCAGAGGGAATTGGGTGATACGACACCTGTCTCGTAGTCCTGGAGAGGTCGGAAGATTGAGTTCCTTGGTATGGAGCCTCAGTACGTGGGCCTGAGGGGACAGCTCGCCAAACAAAGCGGTAGCAAAGCGAGATGGAAGTCTGGAGCGATCTGAGGAGGGTCTCAGAATCAGGGGTTTTTATAGGGTGAATTGTGACTGCAGGCCATACCTTACATGGTGAGAACAATATGTTTTAGGAGCGGGACAAAGCCTTGGGAAGGTCAGGTTTTAGCATGATTGACTTAGAGCTAAATGAACAATAATGTAGCCAGTATGCAAATGCGGAAAGCTTAGTACAGCTTTGTCAGGTTACCTGCTCGGGGCAGGGACCCTTTGTTAGTATCGTGCATATGCAATGAGGTGTTTGCCGGAGAGGTCCCTGAAGTGACAAACTGGCTCTGTCTGGCTTGCCTGGGTGGAGAATGGAATGTCCAGCAATTATCGGTTGTGCCTGTTTATGTGCTTGTCCGGAGGCCTCACAAACACGTGGAGCGGGGTGGCAGAGGAAAGCCGAATGGTTTGATATCAAAGTGATATCGAATGCTATCTCTGGGTAGGCCTGACCGCAGTAACAAATGTCTTACTTTTATTATTTTGTTCACTGGTTGTCACTTTTGACTCAGACATTATTTTTCAATTTTCCCCTTATTTTACTGTTATTTCAATGATGGTGATGGGTGGCAGTGGTGGTGGTGATTATGATGATGATGGTAACTGAGACTAGAGAGTATAGGGATAAGTGAGAACAGCAATTTTAAGAGGAAGTGAATATAAAAGCAGAAACGGAAAGTGAGGAAACAACTAGCTGCTCGGGATAAGACACAAGTATATGGAGAAAGGGAAAAGCACATGGCAAGCAGTTAGGATTAAACAAATTCAAATGAGTTGCTTAAACCTCTCTGTTCTTACCTGTTTGCCACTCAGTCAGAAACTCTCTTTGTTTCATCACACCCTCTCTCAATTTGAACATGTTGTGAGTTCATTTATTTCCTCTTGGCTACCTTAAAGAGTTATACTTATTGTAGTCTATTTGTGTAGTGTTACTATCCATGGAGGATTTTATATGTTATAAAAATCTCTTCTTTCTAAATTATGTTGACTGTTGAATGTGCTTACTTGTTGATGCTTATCCCTGTTGCTTTTTGTGCATGGAACGCCTTCCATTTGTTATGAATATTTCTTCTTTCTAAATGATGGTGATTGCTGATTGTGCTTTTTCCTGAAGGAATGTTATATACCATTTGGCTGGTGACATTCATAACAGCAAAAGGAATGTGAACCCCATATTCATGGGCACAAAGGATTGCATTTATTCTTGAGGGAAGGGAAAGGAATAAAGCCTCACAGGATAAGCAGAGACAGTATCTGGGCACTGACAGGTAACTTGACCCTCTCTAAGATTATAGAAGATTATGGCTTCTTTCAGTAGCTCTTGCATTTCTTCCAGAAAGAATAAAAGCAGTGGATTAGAGGTAGAGGCAAACTTCTTCAGTAAGGTGTATAGGTCCACAAGTTCAATTTGAAGAATGCCACACAAAGCAGGCTCTAGGGTTTTCTCACACATCAGAAACACAGGTCTGAACTGGCTTAATTATAGTTCAAACTCTCCATACTATTAGCATTCCCTTCTCCTTTGTTTTTCTCATGCTCCTGATTTAGAAAGTGTCTGACAAAAGCATGTCTTAGAAGTAAGGACAAAATTAAATATTAGCAAACTCAAGAACTAGTCACATAAATACTGACTTCACAATGGTTAAAGGAAAAACGTTCACAAATATTCTGTGCCCAGAATCCTTCCCAAAGTCCATTTTCACTGCGGTGGGGGAATCAGATACAAGAGGGTAACCCTAATAGTAATGCAGAAAAGAGAATCTAGTAAGTGTTCTTTATAGTACAAGTGACTCTTCTCAATTTTTTTTAATTCCTTACAACATTTAAAAGTACAAAAGCCCTGCACTCTGGGACACTCAAAATGAAAATTGTCCTGGTAATATTTTCTGTTTCATACAGAAAATGTATACAAAAGCCTCTATATCTGCTTTTTTCTATATTTGGTTTTACATTCTTGAAAACTATTATTATTAGTTTTTAGTTAAATTTTGGTTTAATTTGTGTTGCAGGACAACCTAAGTCCCATGTTGGGGCCCAAAGCAGGATGAGAAGTATGAACAGATATGATACAAACAACTCATATGGTTTCTCTTCTGCATAAAACGGATCTCAATGTTCTTAAGATTACATAAATTTTTAAATAATCACCAGCACTAACACTTGACTTTTAAAAAAATAAAACAACACATTTACATTCTACTGTTAAGGGCCATACAGCATTCTCAGGATAGTTCATACAGCTTAAATTATAATAACATAAATAATATTAACATATCGGTGGCAGAGCTTGGAGTGAGTGAAGGGGGGCAGGTGGAGGGGTGGTGGCATGGCTATGGTGCAGAGGTGTGGCTATGGTGCATGGGAGTGGGGCTATGGTGCATGAGGGGCGGCTATGACAAGCAGGGGAGTGGCTATGGTGCATGGGGGTGGGGCTATGATGGACAAATGAGGCTACAAAGCATGGGCAGGGCTATGGCACATGGGAGAGGGCAAGCAAGGAGACAAGGTGCCCCCCCCCAAATTGCCACCAGGGATGTACTACCCCTATCACCCCCTCCATTCCTATGTGACTGTAACATATTAAAATGTTGAACCGGTAGAAAAGCCACAAAAATATACCATCCAAAGCAAGAGTAAAATAAGCTATAACAATTTTTAAAAATGTTATTTTAATAACCTGATCCAGTTTCATGTGAACCGGTAAAAGCAAATGTAAATAGCTAGGTCTTAATTTAAAAACAAACATACACACACACATACACACACATAGGAAGGGGACCAATCAAATTTCTTGTGGCAGGGAATTCCACACAGATGGCACAGCCAGTGAAAAGTCTTAAGGTCCTAAGTCTTTTTGTTTACCGGCTTGATGGACCTTACTGGCGAGACCATGAGCACAGGGCTTGATCTTAAAGATCAGACTGACTTGTGTGGAGGTAGGCAGTCCTTCCACTAGCTTTGGTCTCAAGCTGTTTAGGGCTGAGGATAACAACTAATGCTTTAACATGGGTGTGAAAGTTCATTTGCAACCAATGTAGTTGGTTTATATTGTGTTCCAATTGCCTGGCCCTAGAAACAGCCAAGCAGCTGTTGAAATTTCCAAACTCCCTTAAATTAGCTCTCTGTTAAGAATGCATTAACAGTAGTCTAGTCTTTATGTAGTCGGAGTCCTAGATAACTGAGGAAATTCTATCATTTATAACAATCTGACAGAACAGTAGCAAGCATCTTAATGTTCTTGGTACTGAAGTATTATGACTTTTCTACATGGAAACAAACTTTCTAGGACCAAGTGAATTTTCTTGGGGGAGTGACATTCTTTTATTTAAAGCATTATTTATTATACAGCCTTCCAGCAAAATTTCCTTAATAAATTTCCAAATAGGATACCCTTCATAAGATTGTGTTTCATAAACCAGCCAAATACATGGGTAATTGCCCGTGTAAAACGTCTGTCCCTTAGGAATACATTCCATTAAAATCTCTGGGAACGTCTGCAGATAATGTTTACAAAGTCTTCTCTTTATCTGAGAAAAGAGGGGAAAAAGAAAGTTTATTTGATTTAAACATATCTAATAAGTAGAGATCATGGCATCAAAAACACCTTGGAAAGCTTTCTGAATTCAAGCGGCAAAGCAAAGTAAGCAGTGGTACCCCTCAGAAAAAAACAATGAATAGTACACTTTTCCTCTGTGGTTATGGCCAGAATGCAACAGTATAGTAAATTTCACATACTTTTCATATTCTCTGGAGCACTGCAAAGGTCTACTTTATGAGTTTCAGATAAATCACTGCAATGTGATACTTTGGTCAAAAGTCAGAACTATCTTCTGTTATATTTTAAATTTCAGGATGTTGTTGCCATGTTGATAAAACAGAACGAAGGATATAAAGTAAGTAGGCCTCTTTTATTGCATGAGCATGCTAGCAGAAAGACAAATCTGACCAAAAACAACCTCTTATGTTCATGCAACTCTCCTCAAAGTAACACAAAGATATATCTGGATTTTTGCTGTGACAACTTTATTGCGAATAAGAGTTCCATGAACCTACCCCTTGTTCTTTCGCATTTTACTCTGAGTTTCTTTGAGCTAACTGCTGTAGTATCTCTATTATTTCTCCTTTGTAAAAGATTTTTTTTTAATTTTGCTCTCCCCTTTTGAAGTATCTTCTGTCTTATTATAAAGCATACACTTATATTCTTATAGTCAAGATACTTTTTGCTGAGTGAGTGCATACTGCTTGAGCATTTTGATTTTACAAGGTTGTACTTAAACTTGTCAGAGCATCAGACATGAGCATAAAGCGGATTGTTGTAAAATTCTGAAAATTCTGTAACCTCATTGTACTATAGGAACAAGCAAACTTTAAAGGAGACTTTTCATTTTTGTGTATATTTTTTCCTTAGATTCCTCACCCCCTATCTGCTAAAGATATGTGAAGGATTTATCATCCTGAAAGACAGATTTAAAGCTCCAAAGAGTTCATTGTAATTCTCAGCATCAAGTACCTCTAAAAAAGAAATAGTATACTCCAAACTTTCAGGCATGCCAGCAACTTTATCTCAGCAAGAGAGAGTTTTGAAAGAATGATGGTCAGTAAATCCTGAAAGTGGGATTCAGTTGAGGATTACAGTGTAGATAATTGAGACAAGACCAATGTTTCTGCCTAAATTGGATAGTACAAGTGTGAAAATATATCTTTAAGCTATTGATGTGAATGTTAAATTCCTTAACTGCTGCAAATTTTAGTGCAGGGGGATACTGTGATGCACTTTTTGAAAAAAAAAAATACTGGCTTTGATTCAGCCAAAGCTAAGGACATTGACAATGGTAAATGCACATTTACCTGGAAGTAACTCCTTAGAACACGTAAGAACATAACTCTGTGTCTCTGTAAATCCTGGTTGGAGTATGTGGGTTTCCAATTGAGTTTGGTTAGAGAAATTTAACCATTTTTTTCAACTAAAGCCCACAAAATTTTGAAATTCTTATTTTGTCTAAATTGTGTATACTATCGGTAATTTCAGGCATTGCTACAATTAAATCAGCACTTTGATCTAGAATCCTGAAATCAAAGTATCTGATACCTGTCCTCCAAGAAAATAAACCACTTTTCAGGTTCATTCTAAGGCCCTTTTCACACGGGGTAATTAAAATGGGGCAGTGCGACCTCTAATGGAGGTCATTTACACCGTGGAGTGTGCTGGGTCGTATATAATTTTTCAGTTCCACACCCCAAACCGCTCTGAAGCGACTGGAAGTGGTGGCGCCGCGTGTTTTTTAAAAACCTCTTTTAAGAGGTTTTTAAAAAGCATGGAGCGTGCAGCCCCGTGCAACTCCATCGCAGTGCCCCGGTGTAGATTTGCAGGCGTGTGCAAGTGCATGCCTGCAGATCTGCCGGGGGCGGGCTTCCGGCTGGCGAGCTTCTCCGGTTGGTGGAGAGCCTCCGCCAGCTGTAAACTGCCATTTTGGATGCCGCAGGACACCGCAGGAGTGTGGAGCAGCAAACTCACCCTGCTCTGCGTGGCAACAGACTTGTCAGGCTGCAGGTAAGCTCCGTTTCAGCGTGTTTTCCCCGTTTCTCCCTCCACGTGTGAAAAGGGCCTAAGTTTCATATTAAATAAGATGCCACAAGAATAAATATCCATCTCATCTTGCACATTCTAATTGTATCTTTTTTTAAAAAAAATCTTTCATGAGAATTTCAAAGCATGTTATTTATTTTGGTGTGACTTCTATTGTTAAATATTCAAGCCACATTTTAAAATTTGGGAAAGACATTTTCTGTTCAGCATCGTAGGTATGAATGAGGAAACAAAAGCCAGAATTCACTATGGCCCTTTCCACATGCAGGTGAGGAAATGGGGAAACCACGCTGAAACGGACCTTACCTGAGTCTGTCGCCATGTGGAGCAGTGCATTTTTGCTGCTCCATACTCCTCGGCGTCCCACGGCATCCTGCGGGGCCCAAAATGGTGGCTTACGACTGGCGGAGGCTCTCCACCAACCGGAGAAGCTCACCAGCCAGAAAGCCCGCCCCCGGCAGATCTGCAGGCATGCCCTTGCACGTGCCTGCTAATCCACACTGGGCGCTGTGACAGGGCTGCACGCAGCTGCACGATTGTGCTTTTTAAAAAAAAGCACGCGGCGCCGCCACTTCCGGGCGCCCTAGCATGGATTGGAGTGTGGAACTACGCAAAAGTAGTCCGCTCCAATCCACTTTACAGTGTAGACAACCTCCGTCAGAGGTCGCTCTACACCGTTTTTAAACCCCCGTGTGGAAAGGGCCTAAGAGAGTTATGAATGAGTAACCACCTTAACTCTATTGCTATGTAGCATCTCCCAACTCAGCTCTCCCAATCCCAAATTACCAGGCAGCAGCCACTGTGATTGACAGGGGTGTGCTACCTGGTAAGAAAAAGGGTCCCTGTGACAATTCTTCCTCACACCAGAGATCACTCACAGAGGGGTGGGGTGAGGTAGGATTATCAACCAGTTGCTTCCTGATTGATAGGGGAACAGATCCCTTTTGATCATAGTAGCTGCTGTCTGGTAAGTGGGGACTGGGGGACTTTCACTGTACCTATGTATCCCCTAAACTAGGAAATACGTAGAAACTGTGGATATGAACCAGTCATGAATGTGTAACTCTTGGTTATGCATTTGGCAGTGCATTAGTGAATTCCAGACAAAATCTGTAATACATTCTTTGACAATTAGTGTAGTACTTAGTACTAGTTTAGTGCTTCGTTTGTGAATAAAGGTATGCAACATTTCCTAATTTCCTCCTAAAACTAGCAATTACTGAAGAAAATATGGGCCAGAATCATGTTGATGCCTTTACACATCTATAAATTCCTCTGTGGAAGGAGTTGGACATTTTTGTCTGATGGAAAATACCAGCATTTAGTTCAAGTTGTGGGAGCAGAGTTGCACATGCAGTGCCACCATGCATATGGATGCACATACAGTTGTGTATTCAGTTTTGCATTTAGTTGGACATTCAGATCTCCATTCAGTTAAACCACACTGCCATTCAAAACAAGGAGCTGTATGGCACAATGAATGGATCACTCTGCCCACAGAGAATTACTCTATGGAACCCCACTATGGCACCTCAGCCATTTTCTTTTGTGATGTCACATACCTTAAGGAGGGGATGTCATATTGTCATTTACATTAAGCTTCTTCTATATGTATTTTAAAGACAGTCCTGCAAGTTCTTCGCTTCAGTTTTTCATTAAGCATATCAGTGGACTGTATGATTTGCAGCTGTTTGGCCCATAGCGATAGCGCCTGGGCATAGGACTGAAGTCTCTTACTGTAATTTGTAACATTCCTTTTTGTAGACCACTTTGTGAGGACTGGCTTGCTTCCTAAAAAGGGGTTTATAAATGCTTTGAGTGAATAGATAAATCAGAAAATGTCTCTTCATTTTACAATAGCTCAGTTGTAGTATGAGTGGAAAAGGAGTCTTAATAGACCACAAGCTGAACATGAGTCAGCAGTGTGATGCGACAGCCCAAAAAGCCAATGCAATTCTTGGTTGCATCAATAGGAGTATGGTGTCTAGATTGAGGGAGGTACTGGTACCACTCTACTCTGCTTTGGTTAGAACTCATCTAGAATACTGTGTCTAGTTCAGGGCACCCCAATTCAAGAAGGACATGGTCAAGCTGGAGCAAGTCCAGAGGAGGGCGACCAAAATGGTGACAGGCCTGGAAGCCATGTCCTATGAGGATAGACTTAGAGAGCTGGGTATGTTTAGTCTGCAGAAGAGAAAGTTAAGAGGGGACATGATAGCAATGTTTAAATATTTGAAGGGATGCCATGTAGAGGAAGGAGTGGGCTTGTTTTCTGCTGCTCCAGAGACCAGAACAAGAAGCAATGGATTCAAGCTGCAGGAAAGGAGATTCCACCTGAACCTCAGGAAGAACTTCCTGACGGTCAGGGCTGTCCGGCAGTGGAATATGCTGCCTTGGAGTGTAGTGGAGTCTCCTTCTTTGAAGGTTTTTAAGCAGAGGCTGAATGGCCATCTGTCAGGAGTGTTTTGAGGGTGTTCCTGCATGGCAGGGGGTTGGACTGGATGGCCCATGTGGTCTCTTCCAACTCTACATTTCTATGATTCTATTATTTCTATTGCTGTAACCAGCCCTACTTAACATTTTGGACTAGATGTATAGTCCCTAATGCAAAATGTTGCACTGTTTCTTTGCTTCAAAAAAAGTTTCTATGATTCTAAGGAAACAAAGAAATATAACATTAAGCTCATTAAGTCTAATCTAAGTATTAAATCTATCCATTGGAATAATTCTATCTCATTCTTTATATGGGATCTCAGGGCAACACATAAGTAAATAAATTTATGCCATTGAGAAGAAGGATGGGGAAATGGTCTGGGCCCATTTTCCCACCCTGCACCTGCCCAGCAGATCATGCTGGTGCATTTCAGCATGCTCATACTGAGGCAATGTCACTTCCAGCTGCTAGTTAGATCAATTTTCAGCTGATTTTTTAAAAATGTAGTTATAGCTTTCTGTCTGGGGAAAGTTTGCGGTGGTTTGGAGGGTCAGGGTAAGAAAACTGCTGGGCTTTGGGTACATTTTGGGTTCTTTAGGGGCAAAAAAATTGTCTGAAAATCAGCCTGATTTTCTTTGAAAAATTGTATGGGGGCTTTGGGGGGCTAGAGAGGCCACACTTCCTGACCTACAGGCCACATCTTGCTGACTTCTGGTTTAGAACAACCTGAAACAATCTAAAACAATAAAAATAATATGAATAGAATAAATGAATATACAGCCAACATGTCACAAGCTGCAACAGCTAAAAAGGTTAAAATATCCTAAGACCATGTAAAAATACATTTTGGAAGAAATTAATTAGGCTCCAAAAGCTTTAGTAAAAGACCTTTAACCGGTGCTGGAACAAAGCAAACTTACTAACTGGGCTATCAAGGGAAAGACATTCCAGAATGGGGTGCCTTGGGAGCAAAGGTCATCTCCCACCATTAACATTGGTGGGAGAGAGAGGAGAGAACCAGGCATGCATAAGGAGAGGCAATCCTTCAAATATTAGTGTCCCAAACTAGTTAGAACCTTGATATTAGAACTAATATCTTGAATCCTGATTGCAGTCAGAAGTATAAATGCAACCAGAAGCAAATTAGAATTCCTCCTAAACCATGATCTGGGATTGTTTCCACCAAAGATCTATCAAATCCACCACACTTTGAGACAGTAGCCAACTCAGTGCCAATGAAAAGCCTGAAAACAGGTGGTTTAATGCCATCATTTCATCCCAGAGATAGCACATAGTAGACCAATCCTATGAAATCCTGTGTTGAGGCAGAACTTGGAATAATACTTTAAACAGTTAATTTCTTTAGTCAGCTATTACTGCACTCCACAAAATGAATTAGTTATTGTTAATGTTAGCTGTGGAATATTTAAATTGTGTTGCTTTTTGTGTTAATCATAATTTTGATTGTTACATTTTAAAGAAACCACAGGTAGTTGGGAAAGCAGATCTCTTTTTCCCTTGAGGACTTTGCAAGTCTGCACACAAGAGAAGCTCTTCCATGCCAAAGGCTGGCCACTCTTCCCACCAGAGCAAAATCTTCCAAAGCTGCAGAAACAGAACTAATTTCAGTGCAGAACTTCCACAGGTTTTAAATAGCGCCTTATCTCTAGTCCCTGATTTCTAATCAGATATAATGGCAGAAAAATAAGGAAATAATGATTCAAAATGTGCTGTTTGTTATGCCAAAAATTAATGAGCATGGGCCTTAAAGTGAAAAGTGAAGTGTGCTGTCATTATTCCATGTTACTTACCCCCTCCCCACATTAACATATCTTAACACATTGTCTCCAAGCTCTGGTTGAAGAAGAAGATTTTTAGACTGTGGCCCTTTTCGCACGGGCTTTCTGTCGCGCGAGAGCCCCCTGAGCCTCGCGGGAGTGGGAGTGTCACTCTGCACGACGCACTCCCACTTCTGCGGTGCTCACGGGGCTGACGCTGCACGAGCGCGTATTTTTTTATTTTCGGCTTGAACCGAAAATAAACGGCGCTCTCGCAAAGCTCCCGGCGGCGCCGTGCGCTTACCGGGATGCGGAGCGCCGTCGCAGGTGAGTCTGTTGTGCTTCCTCCCTGCTTCCGCCCCCAGCGCTGCCTACAGCTCCCAGGGAGCGCTGCGGAAGCTGGGGGCATGACTGAAGAGCGCCCGTCACACACGAAGACTCCACGTGCAGTAAGGAGGCAGGGGGAAGTGGCGGGGTTGCGGGAGAGGGTTGCTGCGCGAGCCACCCTCCTCCGTCGCTGCGAAAAGGGCCCGTATCTTCATCATCCCTTAACTTATTTCCTATGCTAGAGTATCAAGATGGCCATGAGTGCTACATTTCAGCTTTAACTTATATAACCCTGGGAACTTCAAGTTTGAAATCCTTCCCCAAAAGCTGATCAATAGGATTGGGCTACTTCATGCTGATACTTTGTGTTTATTATAATTAGTGGATTTGAAATATGTGTTGCCTATTTGTAAAGACATACATTTTAATCTTGGTGAAGACATTTTAGTTTGTTGCCTAGAGATATGTTATGACAAATTTAGAAAGGAACACTGAAATAATTGCTAATTGTCTAATGTTAAAGATATTACCTCAGTGAATACATAGCAAGTATCAGACAAAATATACAGAAAAAGATAATTGTGGTCATACATAATTAGAAACCTTTCCTGTATTGTATACAGTAAGTCAGGTTATTCTGCCCCTTAAATTCTTAAAAAGCCCTTTGAGACTTTTATGAAACATACCTCTACCTGAAATAATATATTCCCTGGTTTTGATTAAAATTCTTACTAATTCACATATTACCAGTAAAAACCTATTGATCTGTAATTTTTTTCGTTCTTTTCTTTCTAAAAAGTTACCTTGTAGCATATGTGCTCACATGCACATATATGACAATTTTAAAAAAAGACTTAAGTGTGTCTAATGACACAAAATATGAACTATACTTTCATTTTATTTTTATAGCACGATCAATTTTATAAAAGGAAGACTGCAATTAGAATTCAAAAAAACCGCATTTTAGGAAAAGTAGCCAAGGCACAAGTTATTGTACTTAGAAATATGTGGATTTTTGTTTTTATTAATAATACGGCAGTAGTTTTACAGGGTATTCAGGAATGCTTCTGTGATTAATCCAACACCTTACACCTTCTAGAAATGTCTCTGAAAAAAGAACATGCCCAGACATGGCCAGGCAGGTATTAAGGTCAAAATCTATATTTTCATAGATTCCAGACTGATTCTCCTCTTTACTTCTCTCTATGACTCAAACTTACATTGAATAGGTGCAGACATGAATGACCTAGAAGATGTGTGGTCAGCCACTGATTGATCAAATTTGAATTTTCTACTGTGAGAGTTATCTAACCCTCATAGGAATAAACTTCCTGCCTGAAAGAAACTTCCCGGTATCTGCACAGGGCTTGCAGAAGGTAAAACCATAATGAGTTATGACATATAGTCTTAGATGTATCCTTATCTGCTAGCTGATATGTTAAACAGTTTTGTTAAGTGATTGCATATTTCTTTTATTTGAAAATAATTGGCTATTTCTGAATTTCTGCCTGCTTGATTCTTTAATATATTGAATTAAACATACTCTCCCTCTCTCTTGACTTGGGCCATTTCTGCACTACACTGTTATAGTGCTATTATTCCACTTTCAACATCCTGTGGAATTCTGGGGTTTGTAGTTTACTGAGGCCAAAGAGCTCTCTGGCTGAGAATTCTAAATGCCCCTTCCTAAACTGCAAACCCCAGAATTCCATAGGATGTTGAAAGTGGAACAATAGCACTATTACAGTGTAGTGTGGAAATGGCCTTGGTGTGCACAGTCAACTCACAACTGCTTTTAAAAGTTTCTCTCTCCTTTTTCCACTTTCCCCCCTTTGTCTTCAGCATACTTCAGTTGCTGCAAATCACTCAGTTAACTCAGCAGGGGCAGAAAGGAGAAGAAGGACAGAATCATGCCCATCCCAGGAGGCTCAGCATTTTACGCCTCCTTAGTAACTTTTGTCCTCATTCTGAGTTGACCACATGTGTCACAGTTTTCATCTGTGAAATACTGGAGGGAATGAACTGGATAGCAGAAGCTAATCACTCCCACAATGTTAGTGGCTCAGCAAATCTGCTCCAGATTTTAGTCTGAGCCTTATAAGATTTTAGCAAGTGCTGAATCCTACTCCAAATAGGTTAGTGCCTTTAAATATTGGATTAAAACCCAGAGGAAAGTCACAACTCCACTACCTTGGGAGGCAACAATTCCACCATGTGAATTAGAGAGTAGAATTGATGTGTGTGTGTATTGTTTCCTGCTTTCAGACTTTCACATTGTAACCATCCTGAATATAAACAAATTTATGAATTTTGCTAAATTCTTCAATAACAAACTAAAATGAAATTTCCCATTTTCATGAACAAAATCAAATAAGTACAGGTGAGTCATTTTATGTTTGCCTGCCATATAGAGTTGAAGATAAAGATCTTCTGCGTTTTTATTTTAATGGCAACTCTACTTCAACAATAGTGTGGTTAAATTCACAGGGATTCAAACTCTGTCTTTTAAGAATTAAGCACTCAAACCTGTGGGCCTGGATGAATGAATATGTTAGTTTTGTTTTTTCTAGCATGAACGCTTGAAAAATCTCAAGTTCTTTCTACCCCAAATATTGAAAAAGTTGTATATTTTGGTAAATTCTTATAAAAAAGAGACTGAAACAAAGTTTTTGTCCCTATTAACAGTTACATCTCCTTTTCTCCTCTTTGAGGGATTTCTATTCCTCCATTCTCCCTTCATCCAATTGCTAATCCCAGGTACAATAGATCTACTGAATCAATTGCTGAATCAACACTTATGCATCCATTCATTCAGTGGCTCTCCTCTAGTGGAGAATAGCCAGTAATAACTTGAAGCCACCAGTGCTTTTTGAGTTAGAAAATGTATTACAAGGAGACACTAGATGTCCAACTCACATACTGTCCACTCAATGCTCTGATGTGTTTTGTGGAGGGGACCACTGACAGATGGTGTTAGATGCATGATCTAGCTGCCTCCTCCCCAGATTTAGCAATAGATATTACATCCATTCCCTGCATGGTTCAGATACCTCCTCCCATGCCAAATTTAGCAACAGATATTATAGCCACCCTCTGGCCTGTTCAGATATCAACATTTATTTGGTAAAATATTTTTAATTTTTTCATTGTCCAAGTCCTCAGAGGTTTGGGGAGGGCACAGTGATGTTGTCATCCCTGCTAATCAAAAGGTCTCTCTGTTTTGACATTGTGAACCTGGGTTTAATTATATCACATTTTACATTTGATAATTTCAATCTGCCCCAGTGAGGCAACATCATACTGACAGAGATTCTACATCATTCTGGCAAAGCATAAAGCTCTACTGGGAATAAGTTCATGCTCCTTGTGCTGTTTACTTATGATCCTGCAGCTGAAACTGAAGACATTTAGGGGCTGGGAGACGACATGGACAGGGAACTTGTGCTCCTCTTGAATTTCCTAGGGGCCTTATGAGAGGCCCAAGAAGAGGAAGACAGCTACTGATTCATGTGCCCAGCTGTACAAACATAAAAAAGATACTGTCCAGCCATACCCTGCCACTAAATGGCTGTTGAGCAAGGAGATAATCCAACCAAAACTACATAAAGAAGACAGAAAGTGGCTGCAGACGAATGCCTCCACCACTGAATAACTCCATCTGCAGTGACCAAACGAAAAAGGATATACACAGGAATAACTTTCAACTAATCCTCCTCATGTCACCAACAGGATTCTGACTACTTTCTTTCAATACCAACTATGGCTGGCATATTGTTATATATTTATGCAATTGTAAACCAACCTATGAGACCACAAAGGAGAATTGTGATAAGGCACAATGTCTGCATTTGCAGGATGGAAGCAGAGACATAGCTATGTGTTCAAGATTGCCGAGTAACTTGAGCTAGGAGTGTTATCTCTTGCACAATTAACATTAAAGAGTTACAGGTCCCATGTTGCTGTGGGCATCATGACACAATGAGTCCTGTTGCACAGTAGAACACTGCAAAATTTTCATCTTGATAATTCAGTACAAAGATTGTGTATCAAATCAGGGACATAGCTACATCAGTGTAAAGTTGTGTGCCATAGCCTTTAATACAGGACCTTGGCCTATATATCTTATTTGGTTTCTATAGATTCCATAATAATTTTTTTTGCTTTGGTCTCAAAATGATGAGGAAACATTCCGTACTGTGTTCAATAGTGCTAATGATTAGTATTATTTTAGGATTACCAATTGCTGATTCTTAAGCATGTTCCAAGTTTGCAAGCTGTGAAATCAGGTAACAGCTGGAAATCCTAATTATAGTTCATAGGTAACACATTCATCTGGCAAAATCTATAAACAAAACCCTGAAAAGCAAATATTCCACTTACATAGTTAATTTCTGAATACTACAGCCTCAATTACCAAGGGGATAGGAGAATGCTTCTACTCTGTTGCTTTTCAATATACTAAGAGATGAAAACATCCACCAGCCACAAGGTTAAGAAGGGATTATGATATCAGTGTTTATGAAATTCACAGCACCACTATGCTCACTTGGAGAATAAAAGGATTGCAAAAGTGTTCTAAGATAAAGGGTATGTGTAATTGTGGTACTGATTTTGTGACATAGAAAAATAATTAGGGAAATTAGTGGCAGCTATCGCTGCAATGAACCAAATTTACACTGTCTGACTTTTTAAATAGCTGGACAATTTGCCAAGAAAATGTCTTTAGCACAAAACCTTCTAAAATTAATGGGCCTTACTGCTCTATTGATTTCAACAGGGTTTGTGCAAGAGAAACCCCTGATAGGTTTTGGCCCTGATCCAACTCTATAGGAGCCTAGCCTTGTTGCAAGCTCACCTGAAAGCAATAATGTGGCAGCAAAAAGCAAATGACCAATACCTATTGTAACTAGTTAGCTGGCATGGTAACAACAAAAAGCTTTAGGGGCAGGTTTGGGCTGGGATCAATTTTGTAGGTGCACCATCTACAAATGCATGTGTATCCCCTTCCAGCTAGCATTACACTAAATCAGAGAATCACATAAAATAAAAGAGATTCAAATAGCCATATAGATCAACCCCCACTAGTGCAGGAATCCACAGCTAACATGTTTATAAACCTCAAATGAAGGGAGCGTATTCCAATATAGAACAACTGTTACCATCAGGATGTTCTTCCTAATGTTGAGTCAAATTTCTTTGTAATTCGAATCCATTGGTTTCAGCCTTACTCCCTTGAGCATCAGAAAACTAGCTGACCTACTTTCCATGTGACAGCCATTCAGGTATTTTAATATAGCTATCATATCATTTCTATATCTTCTCTTTCCAGGCTAAATATACACAGGTTCCTCAGCTCTTCTTAACCGGTTGTTGCTATGAATTGTATAACAATCTTGGTTGCTCTCCTCTGGACATGTTCCAGCTTTTCAAGATCTTTCTTGCATGATGGTGCTCAGAAGTGGGCATAGTTTTCTACGTGAGATCTGACCAAAGTTGTACTATGGCATCCCTTCATCTGGACACCATAATTTCAACATAGGATTGTGCTGGCCTATTTTGCTGCCATACCACACTCTTGACTCTTGTAGCCTATCAAGCTGCCTAGATCCCTTATATATGGACTGCTGTCGAGCTAGGTGCCACTTATTTTATATTTCTATTGGTAAATGTGGAAAGAAGAAATGGAAAACTATCAGCCTCATTTTGTTGCCTTTCTTAAAATCCTAATTATATTTCTGCCCCATCCCTAAATAGGTTGTGAGGCTCTCTTTGTCTTTCCTTCACAGAAATCTGTGCATATTTTTCATGTATCTTTCCCCCCAAAATGTCGACATATTTCATTCAGTTTTTAGTAATGTTAACATTTCTGTTCTGTTTTCCCTTTGATTAAAGTGCATTGTGGATTTTTTGAGAATACCCACTTTTGGCTGTGCATATTTTTGGAATATGTACAAAGATCCCCAAATTTCTTTTTCATCAAGAAAATGTACTACACACCTCAGAAATTTACAGCTTTCTGGGATTAGATGTGCTTTGTTCTCTTACTAATTTTGGGAGTTGTGAAATGGATATTTCAGAAGAAACTACAAAGCCAACAAGTAGTGGTGGAAACCTACTTTGATATACAATGGCACCAATTCAGTCGATATTTATCTCTGTGAATTTGTTTCACCACTGGTTACAAAATCAGTCAATCAATCAATCAATGACTGCCAAACAGTCATTTTCCTTCTGTTAATTCCTTAGATGTTTCTTAAGTATAAAATGTGCTTCAAGTACTCTGAAAGCAATTAAAAGTTGGAAATGTGTTCATCCAGTGTTCTCAACGAGCTGCAAATGATTTTGCCTTTGTAGATATAAATAGGGATATATATCCATTTGGATTTTAAATGAAGGCAGTCCTCTGACCAGAATCCAAATGGGATGCTTCTGCTGTATGGACTGGACTCCTTTCAACCAGAGAACCAGGATGGGGTGATCTCTCCTTCCCTCTGCCTTCCCCTATGATCCCGAGAATCTGCTCCACAGGATGGGCTTCCTCTCCACCTGTAAGAGCTGAATACACATATCTGCAGACAGGGTTAGTTCACTTAATACTTTTATTCACAGGAGAGAGCCTCAACTCAACTTAATTCCCTGGGCCCATAAGCAAACTGTTTGATAGTAAAAAGGTCTGATGTCTAAGTGTCCTATACACAAAGTTAGAGTTTAGATCCAAGAGCTGAAGTGTGGGAAAATGTCTCTCAATTTCTCTCTCTCCTATGTGGTCATGGGACTACATGACAGGTTGTTTCCTTGATTTTATAACTTATATGTTTGCTTTTGCATATTTAGAATATGCTCAAGTGATTTATTGATGAATACAGTACAATTTAAACAAAATAAACCAGGAAGAAAAAATATATATAATTCACCTCTATGTGTCACATATCAGGCTTACAGGCATTAGTCACTCAGTGTCCTGAGGCACGTACTAGCAGATGTAATGTCTGATAAAAAGCTGATTCTACATTCCAGAAAATGTAGGTTTTATTATTGTGCATCACACTCCATTTAGCTGGTTATAAAATTAATGTTTGGATGTTAGCATTCACAAGTTTTTTTTTAAGAGGAACTTTACTGTGCATTTTTTCCAGCTACATTAACCCTGTGTTTCATTATACAATTATCTTCTGCTCTTGAAACTCCTTGGCCTTTCTTGTTTTCTGTGTGAAATGGTGTCTATGAAAACCGTGTGGGGAATTATCATTTAGAACAGACATCATGACTCATTTCATTTGTTTAGTGAAGGCCTAAGTATTTTCTCCATATTCCTTCTTATAACCTTTATTAGGTGGCTGTCTCAGGCAACAGATTTTTTTTTGCGGGGGGTGCAGTGAGTGTGGAGATATGGAGGACAGAGTTATACATGCCAAATATCCTGGTGTGCATCTTCTAAGCCACATTCTGCACTCAAGATGAGTTTTAAAATGTTGTCTCATCGTCGGTACTGAAGTAGGAGTCAATGCTGATCAACGTGGCTTCTGTAGTCGGAATGTAAGTGAGAGCCTGGGAGAAACATCCAATGGCATCCTGTTTGGTGACAAACACAAGTGTAACTTGCCTTCTGAGTCATAGCCATGTGTATCTGTTTTAGCATAAGAAGACATAAAGGTATCCAGTAGCAATTTACTGGAAAGAATAATTTTCTAACACAAACTTTCATGTACATAATCTATTTGATCAGATGCAATCAGATGATTGTTATATCTAAGTAGGTACTTTTTTGGATATTGCAGAAGAAGGAATCTTGTATTTCATTCCTCAATGCTTGAACACCCATGCACAACAATAGCTGTGAAGGGGGGACTTGGGCACTATCTACTCTTGAACTTTGGGAGAGGAAAGACCAGCCTTACACTGACAAGGAGAGACTGCTTCTTCTTCCTTCCACACTGAAGAATGGCTAGAATGATCCTGGGTATATCCGCACAGCCAATGAATGGCAAGAAAGACGGAGCTGTGCCTGGAATATTCCTGCCTATAGTTGCGCTTCATGGAAAGTTGTTGGTCAGTGGCATCAGCTTCTGGTGTGTTGGTAAATACTCAAGCTCTGTCAATGTGACGTAGGATCTTAACTTCCTTGTCCTGCAGGCAGTAAAACATCTTGGGCTGGTCTTGTTTCTGTGTTCATCTGATGGTGTGAAGAGACATATTAGCAACTCTATATATCTGAGAAGAAAATTTTCAGGCTTATAAAAGAGCTTATGTTGGAAGCACATTATGTGTGCATGCAGAGGATGTAATTCTTCATTAATTTCATACTCAAAGGAAACAACAAGTATTTTCATCACTTTTCTTCCTACTGTTAGAAAGTCTTCAAAAACTGTGGAGACTATTCACAGTTTGGGACTTATTATACATAAAATTTGCACATGGTATTTTACAACAAAACTCAACACTTTCCACAGAGGAAACAGCTTTTTCTGCACAGCAAATAAGTATTTTTGTGCATCTCTGTTGAACACATAAGGTGATATTTTTTTCACATAGGTGATTTTCATAGAATAAGTCCCAAGCTGTAAAGAGTCTTATCAGTTCAGGTTACTCTTCATCAGTATTTCCTGACATTTGAGAACACATTTTTGACTGTTTTCTGAATATGCTTTAATATTGTTTAATATTGAACAGCATACTCTCTGTTGGATGTTCAACAGCAAGGAAGTGAGGAGTAGGTTCAGGAGTGTAATTCTATCTTTTCTTCCCCACAGCAAAGTCCAATTGTTATTCAAACGATGTAAATACTCTCTAAGCATCCATTACACCTATGGTTGCATTTACATAGCATTGTAGAATAAACTCATGAACATGCTAATTTCATATCCAGTTCCATTACTCTCTTCTCACAGAAAATGTCTGCAAGGGTCTATTAAGTTAATTTCATTTAGAGCTTGTGAGTCATTCTGATTAAATCTAGGTTGAGATGCACTCTGGAGTAGAAACCAGGAACAAAAGCTGCTTAATGTTAAAAGTTCCATTTCATGGACTTGGTGTTTTTAATGGACACAGAACACTGCTTGACTATTGGGGGGAACTGGGAAACCCAGTGGGAAGGGGAACGGAAGAGCATACTCTGGAACAGGATGTGGTTGACTGACTGCAGCTATGCATCTTTTCTGAACAGTAAGCACCATTAAACTCAACAGAACTGACCTGTATAAAAATGCTCTGTGGAGTACAAATCAGGAACACAGACTACATTATGTTAAAGGTCCCATTTCTGTCATTCTGCAATGCATGTACAATATTGAATCTGACATATAATATACAAATAAATCCTGTAACAAAATGTTGCAATGTGGCATGTTGCTCTTCAAGGTTCAATCGACTGAATCATAGCACTATGATACAACTTTAACTGTCATGACTCCCTCCTAGGTAATCCCGGCATTTGAAGTTTGGTGAGGGATTTAGAATTCTCTACTACAGAGAGCTCTAGTTCTTTAGTCCAAGCAAATGCACTAGAATGCTCTAGTGGAAGACAAATTAAAATACCTTACCAAACTATAACTCCCAGAATTCCAGAGAACGAAGCCAGGACAGTTAAAGTGGTATTAAAATGTTATAATTGTGTAGTGCGGATATACCTCTAATTTTCCTTCTCCCATAAGAAGAGCCCTGCAGGATCAGACCAAAAGCTTATCCAGTCCAACAGCTGCTCATATGATGGTCAATCAGTTGCCTATGGGAAGTCAGAAAATAGCCCGTGAGTACAACAACACACTTGTTCTCACACTGTGCAGCAACTGATTCTCTCCAGCTCTCAAAATTTCTCTCTCTCTCTCTGGAGGGGGCACATTGTCTCTGATTCTGGAGATGGTTTGTAGCCATCCTGGCCATTAGCCTATGACCCTCATGAGTTTATATAAGCCATTCTGGCTGGTTGTGATCACAACTTATTGTGGTAATGAATTCCACATTTTTAGCTAGATACTGTGTGAAGAAGTACTTTCTTTTTTGGAAGCAGCATTGGGAAAAGTGTTCAAATAAGCATATTCAGCTCTCCCCAGTTCATTTTTTGGAACCCTGCACTCTCTGATTTAAGGGTTTCCCCTTATTTCATTCATTGAAACAAATATTGAGGTTGTCCCAAACATGGCACTACCTTTGTGTTATGTATAAAGCACATATGTTTTGCCTACATAAACAGCAACACTGACTGCCTGAACACTAGAAACAGAAGCAGTAATATTCAGTCTGATTACTGAAATGGTATCTTGAAAACTATATTTGCAAATATCCTGAAAAGTATATCAGACTCCAGCATATTAAGATACAGTTTGCCATATAAGATTTATATACAGTACTGTGTCTGTATTGTCACAATGTGAAAAAGAGCCAAAAGCAAACTTTTCTTTTCTTTTCTTTTTTGGTGGCGGGGGCAGGATAATCATGCCTCAGAGTAGCACAAATGCATGCTTTCCACACCAAGTGACTGATTTTGCATAGGAGTTAAGAGTGGATTTAATTAGCATCTATGCAAAATTCACTATATTCTTTTAATGTGTGGATGCTAGATCAGTTAACAAGTTGAGGCATTTAAGGGCTATGGGATACATGCACATACACATATCATCTGTCAACTATTCCTATTTCTATATTCAGATACCCTAAAATGAACACAGCCTGTTGTAGTATGGTGCCTTATGTGGCTCCTGAAACTGTTCCTGGCAAGAGATATGAGTAATTCCTCTGAACCAGGCATATCCTCTTAATTATTTATGGAGTTACAGGAAAGAGTAATGGATTGGGAAATAATACTTTCAACAGGAAGGCAGTCCACCTGTCTCTCATAGGTAATCACCCTATGCAGCCTCTGATGTTGCATATGTATGTGTGCAAGTTCAATACCATTAACACAGAGTTCTGCTTAGAATATCAAACTTAGGAAGGGAAAATTGTGATTCAGTGAGTAAGAGAAAGAAGCTTTCAAAGCTCTTCTCCAATTCTTCATGCATCTCCTTTGTCCAAATAACAATGACATTCACAATGGAAATCATAATGAATGGGAACAGGAAAACAAGGCATGCCCAGACCTGTCCATTAGATTTGCCCCTCCCCTTTCTTTTCCTAACTGCACCTGCCCTGCCTCTATTTGCTTCTCTAGCATATGAAAATTTTGAAGCAATTTTTCCAAGCACAGATTTATGTAGTAAAAAAAAAAATGACTTGCTTAAGCCTTGGGCTTGTTAAAAAGGAGGAGGAGGAGGAATAAAAATGCTGGCAACCTTATTCCCTTGTTCTTAGTCTGTCACCCTTGCACTGAAGATGGCCTGAGGCCAATAGGAACAGGGTTCCTCCAACTTACGAGTTGAGTGAAGGAAAGAATTTCATCAGATGTAGTTTGTCATGCCAGTGTAGCTTGACATACAAGCAATACCTGCTGAAATGTCTGCTTCTACATGCTGATTAAAGGAGGGACAGAGACCATGTAGCTTCTCCAGGTATTGGACTATGATGCCCATCAACACTCATCATTAGCTATATTGGATACATCTGATGCAGCCTGGAGTCTTACAACGTCTGGAGGTCCATATGGTCCTTATCCTTGTATTAAAGCATTCCTGAGCATTGTTTGCATCTGGCCATGTTGACTCCATCTGTTGTGTACATTGGATTTTTTTTTAAATACATACTCACAGATACCACTGAATCATATTAACTTCATGGCATTGTGTAGTAATAAAAGAATATACTTCATGTTCATTGTTTATTGGCCCTAAAAGCTTTTAAAGGACAACTGAAGCAGGTCGAAGTTGTACTTAAACACATCCCCCTAGAAGACAAAAATGGCAATGAATAATAGGCATCAATTTCTCAGGAAAATAGTAAGAGGACTGTTAGTAAACTTGAAATGTTGTAGCATCTGGCAGTTGGCTTTGTCTTGTTTGCACTATAGGCAAATCAGGCCCCAAAGTTCAAACTGCTTAACTGTGCTATGGTTTTATTTCCACATTTATATGCTGCTTTTCCTTCAAGGTGGTCAGGACAGTTCTCTGTTCTCCATATCAGTCTTCACAACAACTCTTTGAGGAAGATTAGGTTGATGGAGAATGAATGAATGCTCAAGGCTCCATGGTCCAGTGGTGATTGAATCCTGAGTTTCCTCAGTTCTAGCTTCTTTCTGCACATAAAGACTATGCATTGCTATAAACATGAAGAAATAACAAACTCAGATGCCTGCTGCTCACAAGACACCAGCTCATCAAACAGCGTCTGACTGGCAAGCATAAAAACATGCTGTGCTCTGTAGTTAGCAATTTCTGCTCCATGTGGTGTTCGAAAAACTGCTGAAGGAAGCAGTGAATAAATCTATTTAATTTCAGATCCAGGTAAGGAATTCTCTTAAATAACTCAGTTTCAGTTTGAATGCAGAGAAAGCGTAATGAACTTTATTTGAAAGTGAAGGGAAAGAGCTGCTAAAGATTTCACAATATGGTAATTGGAATCTAGTTTGCATGTCACTGGCAGCCTTTGTCTCTACACACTTTCTTCTCTTTTATGTTACATCAACATTCATCTTTTAAAAAACAATACTCTTTTTTTTTTCTTGTGGGAGGTGTAAATGCACCTTGTGAGCTAATATTGCTGCTTGAGGGGTGAAGAATGATGGATATATCAATGTCTCCCTGCAGGCAGAACAAAATAGGCCACACATGTTCTCACACACACAAATACACTTTCAGCCTGAAAATGGAAGTCACCGGAGTTCATGAGGAATTCCTGTAAGCACAATAGAAACATTCATCTGAAGAAAAAAGTGACAGTTTCACCACTCTCTAATTCCCCAGCTCTAGTAAATGCTAATGTTGAGAAATGATTCCTGCAGTGTATCTTGTGAAGAAGGAGGTTTTTTTCTATTTTTTTCCCCCATATATATTGTCTCTTCTTATGCTCTGTTTAGGCCTATGTACGCTTTCTCTGAAGTAATTCCCAGTGTGTTCAATGGGACTTTACCATGCAATCCTATACAAGTCTTTTGAAAAGGAGGTTTGATGGATTTTAAGGGAGCTTACTGGCAAGCCAGTCAGCCTTAACCTGGCATTATAGAATTAAGCAGACAGAAATTCTAGATAGGCATTCAGGACAGTACCAGTGTGGGTGCCATGCTGCTGACAAAGTTCATAGCATAGGCCCTTTTCGCATGTTTTTTTTGTTGTGCGAGCGCCCCTTAAGCATTGCGCAAATGGGAGTGTCGCTCCGTACGACGCACCCCCACTTGTGCGACGCTCACGAGGCTGAAGTGGGGTGTGCATGCATTTTTTGATTTTCGTCTTTAAACCGAAAATGCCCCGCACTCGCGCAACGCTCACGGCACCCTCGCGCACTTGCCTGCCATGCGGTGCGTCGGCGAGCCGGGCGGGTCGCGCTTTCTTCCTCCAGCACAGCCTACAGCTCCCACACTGCCCTGAGGAGGGAAGGGGCAGGGCGCTAGTGCGATGGTCACGCTAACAGGAAGCGACCTGCAGTAGGAAGGAGCGGCGAAGCAGCAGCGTTTTGGAGGAGGCTTCTCGCACGAGACGCCCTCCCCCGTCACGCAAACAGGTAACATGCGAAAAGGGCCATAGTTTGATATATGAAGCAGGATGTTCCTATGGTAGCCAGTCCAGACTTTCTTTACAATGCAAATACAATGCTTCAGAGAGGTGTGTGGAAGGAGGGGCCTAGCAGCAAGGAGGAGGACAGTCTATTCCTGCAGGAACCCAACCTCTGTATGTTAACAACTATGAATACAGACAGATTATATTGGGGAATATGGGGTAAATTTACAGGTACGGAAATAGGCCAGTTGCTATGGACATGGGGCCTAGCAGCAAGGATGAGGAAGACAGTGTACTCCCTCAGAAACTCCCTCAGGAACCCAAACTGTGTATGTAAATAACTCTGAATATAGATAGCATTGGGAAATAAGGAGCAAAGTTACAGGAAATGGAGAAGACAGTCTGGTGAGTTCTTAAAAGGAAAATAAAAACCACAGGCAATGCCGGGGAAATATTCTAGCGATTTATAATTTGTAATAACATTTAATAGTTTGGTTGACCAAATTATCTTTTACTTTTTATTTTTATTATTTTTGTATCTTTTACATATTTCTACATCTGAGATAGAAGACTCCAGAAATGCTTCTTCCTTGAAGTAAAAGTATAACATGGATTTAAATTACTTAAATTACTTAATATTTGGCTTCCCTCTCACAGTCTTTGAGATCAGTTGCCCAAGGCAGCAGCCTTGGTGTTCCTGATAGCAACTTTCCACTGAACATATTAGCACATGTTTGACATGTAATATGAAGTTAAATAATCCCCTCAGCTAATCTGACAAGACAGAGACTCTGTAGTGGGTGGTTCCCAGATCTGGGAACGAGGAAGGTTGCCTCTTCTGGATAAGGTTGCACTACCCCTGAAGGAGTTTGTATTCTGGGCTTTCTCCTTGAAGCACGTTTGTCAATGGGTGGCAAGGGTAACTATGATTAGGAATCCTTTTTACTGGTACTCCAGCTATGGCTGTTTCTGGATAACAAATATTGTACAAAGAGCTACAGGCTTCATTTCATACTCCAGCTATGGTTGTTTCTAACCACAGAGATCCATACATTAGTAAATTCCAGACTGCATTACTGCAGTGTGGGACTTCCCTGGTAACTGTAGCTGGTCCAGAACTTAGTGCCTGCTCTGTTAAGTAAGGCAGTTTACTGCAGTCATGTTATACTGTTTGCTCGAAGAACTTTACTGACTGCCAGTATGTTATCAGCCTTGTTTCAAGGCAATGCATTATATAATGTAGAAAAACCTGAAGAAACTAGTACTAGGTTACCTGAGCAAGCATCTTTTCCCCTACCAACTTATCTGATCACTAAAATCTAAACATCAAAGCCTCTTGGTTATTTACTTGTCTAGACATGTACATCTAGTTACAGGGCTATATATATATATATATACATACATACACACACACACACACACACACACATACATACATACTTTAAATGAGCAATTAATTTTCTTCCCTTTTATGTGAATCAACTTACCTTTAAGGAAGGGGAAAGGGGTGAGCTGTGCTGCTGTTTTAGAGAGAGGCTTACAGATAATATAATGATATGATATGATTCTGAATGATAAAAATTGAGTAGGGAGGTTGAGACGAAAGCAAGAGCTGCATGTTATCAATTTGACAATAAGAAAACATTGCACTAGATAGTGTTCACATGTAACACTACACCTCAGGATTATCAGACGTCCCTTCCTTCTCCTCCTCTGGTGTTGAGACAATTTTAAATTTTTAACTATGTCAAAGCAGAGTTTAGCAAACTCCTGGGATCCCTCAGCCAGCATAGCTAAGTGACCAAGCTGTCTGGAGGATGCTAGGATATGTAGGCCCTCAAAGCATCATTTCTGAGGTCTGTTAATTAACCACAGTTTAACATTATGTCCAACTACAGCAATAATTTCTTCTTTACACTCATGCTGTTGAAAAGGAGGGAGGAAGAGCATATGAGGCTAAGGGCCCATTAGGCTACACAGTTCTAGCACTATGGTTCCATTTTAGCAGCCATGAATCCTATGAAATTCCATGGTTTGTTGTTCACTGGCTGAGATTCTAAATACTCCTCCCTAAACTGAAAATGACAGCCAGCATGGTATAGTGGTTTGAGCATTCGACTATGACCTTGGAGACCAGGGTTTCATTCCCCACTCAGCCATGAAAACCCACTGTCTTATCTTGAGCATGAAACACACACACTCTCAGCCCTAGAAAACCCCATGACAGGTTCATCTTAGGGTTGTCAGAAGTTGGAAATGATTTGAAAGCACACAACAGCAACAACAACAACAACAACTGGAAATTCCTAGAATTCCATAGAATGTTGCCATGGAATCATAGCACTATAATTGTATAGTGTGAAAGTGCCCTGAGATTCATTAATATAATACTAAATCATAATTTTGAATGGTATTCAAAAACGAGAGCGGATTGTTTGTGTGTGTGTGTGTGTGTGTGTGTGTGTGTGAAAGAGAGAGAGAGAGAAACTATTACTTGACACATTTCCAATGTTTCTGAACATTTTCTCCTTTACTTAACCTAATAAGGCTAATGATCTCTAAAGATAGCAAACTATTTAGATTTACTTTGCCTGCTCTTGCTGTCACTCAGTATCAAGTGGAGTGTATTGAAGAGAGGTCAGGTGGTGACATTGAAAGCAATGTCTCAGGCAATGATATTATACAGCCGCTCCTAATTCCTGTCTTCTATCCAATTCCACCTGCTCTGTGCCTGTCTATGCATTGATCCAGATACCATTGCATTGATTAGATGACACAACATCATCACAACACTCATCCATCCTCATTCATTCCTAAAATCTCTGTTACTTTGCCTGGCAGCTCATGACCTGTTAACTTTCCATCCTGGGTGTCTCTTTGACATGCAAAGCCCCTGCTAAATTTTAAGGTAGTACCTTAGAGACGTTGAAAAGTGCCTCCGAGTGTCCTATTGAGCTGTATGGATAATGGGGACAGGGAATAGTTTGAAAAGGGGTATCTGTCAATTGTTTTTCTTTGCAATTACCAGGAGAATACCTGTTATGACAGACAGGAAAGACTGAAGTAGATGAAGAAGTGGCATGTGTACTGCAAAGACCCCTGGGAAAAGAAACAAAGCCCCCTGTGCTGCTTCACATGAAGTTCCTTTCAACTGTGACATTAAACAGAGGATTGCAACCTTCTTGGGTGACAAATGAGCAGCAACCATTTCAGACTTGCAGCTCCTTGGCCATTACCCTCTCTTGGAGGATAGTGCTGTGTGTGCCACAGTTTGCCTCATTTCCTCAATTTGGCTGCTACCCCTTAGGTGTGGCAGGGGATGCGATTCAGCTGTCAGTGTTGAAGTAAGAATCAACTGGTCATTCAACTGACATATCTAAGTATATACGAGATGCTACAAAATTAAGTCCTATACATTTTGAACACATGATGTTGGCATACCATGTATGAACCCAGTGATGACAGCAGTGGTTTTCAACCTTGAGACAGTGGTGGAGCTTGGAGTGTGGGGACGGGGGGCGGTAGGGGATTGGGGCCAGGGTGTGCAGGGGCGGGGCCAGGATGCACAGGGTGTGGCCAGGTTGTGTGGGAGTATGGCTATGGGCTGGGATGCCCCCAAAACATTACCACCTGGGGTGAACCACCCCTCCAACCCCCAGTCCCTACGTGACTGCCTTCAGATGCTTTAGATTTCAGTTTGCAGATTTAGTTAGCATGGTCAGTGTCCAAGGATTCTGGGCTGTGATATCCAGAACATCTGGGAGAGCTCAAAATTTAAGAACCTCTGATCAGAAGCACTTTACACACTGACTGCCAACAGTTTTCCCAGGTTTTAAACAGGAATCTTCCAAATCCTACTAACTGAGATTATGGAATATGAAACCTTCTGCACATATGCTCTATTATTACACAGTAGTTCTTCTTTTTCCATCCCACTGCCACTGATGAACTGATAAAGAATATTTTTTTAAAAAGTTAGTCCAGAGTTCAGTTCCTTCTTTGGGACCAATGCTGGGCTGAGGACTTACAAAATGTGTACTAAGCATTGTACATGCATGCTTTAGTTAACAAAACTTCGGACAGTAAATCTCCTTTTTACAAAGGTTTTTTTTACGTCCATTCAGCACCTGGTTTCTCCTTGTATTCTGCCTAGCTGGAAGTTATCCAGCAGCATTAGCTTTGAGAGGATGGTGACAGAAGTCTGGCGAATCTATTACTGAGCATGCAAAACAAAGAGATAAAGGAAGAGCAGTTAAGCCTGCCTCACGGGTTGCCTCAGCATTTTTTTTTTAAAAAGCACAGTCTATAGGTTTGTTCACCAAAATGGAAATGATAAGACACATGAAAACTGGTAAAAGAAAAATCCACCTATGGATGCATTTTGGAAGACACTTTCAAGTCATCTCTAAAAGGTTTGTTTTTATTTTATTGGTTTACTTATGCAAGGGCTACCTGATCTGATTTTTCATTTTACATGTGCATTCTGTTCACTTTGGATAAAAGTTTGCTGGAGCATGTTGAACTACTTCTCTTTGTGGTGGTCTAGAAATGTATCCTTATTGTTTCCATTTTCTTTCTGCTTTTGCTACACAATTTCTTGTTAAAAAGGTAATGCCCAGGATCACATCTACTTTGTTTCCTGAGATATATTTATATATAATGTGAACTGAATACAAGATTTGTTTTTGTAGGACTCCCCCCCCCATTAAAGTGGTATCTTTTGCAAGGCAACATTGCAGGAATAAAGCAATGAAGAAAAGAAAAATGCAGGGTGTGGGTGATACCTCTGACAAAATACAAAATACCTGAATTCTAAGGTATGTGCAAATTATATAGAAATACAGCTATCAGGATCCAGATCTGAATGAAGCTGGGTCACACTTTCCTAAACCAATGGAACATATTACTTGAAAATAATTTATGTTCCTTATCTTCTATTAGCTTAGACTGCAGTGCTATTGCTATGCATACTTAACTTTGCAATAAATCCCACTGCATTCATTGGTGCTTGCTCTCAGGCAAGTATGTGTCACACTTTAGAGTTAGTGATATCTAATTCTGGCTGCAGTGGACTCTTACCATCCCCTATAGGCTGAAGCTACCTGGAGCTCACGTTCTACTAGTCTTATAACATTTTTTCCCCTTGTTCTCTGCACTTGTGACTTTTCATAAAATGAACCATATGTAAGGCTACTTAATTCAGTGCACAGTGAGTAAGTGCTTGCACAACAGAGATGATAAGCTTAACTTTACCAAAATGAGTATGGAAACCTGCACAGGGCTGGCCCAACCACTACACAGAGCTGGGAGGCTGCCTTAGGCACAGTGTCATGAAAGAGTGACAAATTATTATTTGCTTTGTTATTATTGTTTTTATTATTTTTTGTTTTTGTTTTAATGATTTTTATTATTATTCTTTATTATTATGTTCTTATTATTATTGTTTTGTTATTATTTGTTATTATTGTTATTATTCCTATGGAAAGGGGGAGAGGGACTTGTGGGGTTTTCTGCTCCAAATACCAAAATAACTTGGCTGACAAGAAAGTCCCAGGTTTTTCCCCTGCACAAACTGGTTTTATTTTATTAGAGATCTATATGATTTCCTTCTCATCTTACATGAATTTTCCCTCACCCCTTGTTTCCCCCCTTCCCCAGGATTGTTTAAATTAACCCAATACTTTCTAAATGAAATGTATCAGCTACTTGTCATGTGTTTCTACTATCTCAGACCCAGTAAAGATGTCCACCAAGTAAATACAGCTTTTCTTTCCAGGAAAGAGATTCAACAAAGGCCCTTTCCACATGCGGTCGGGGAAACAGGGAAAGCCACGCTAAAACGTGGGCTTACCTTGTTCCGTTGCCACGCGGAGGAAAGCATTTCGCTGCTCTACATGCAGCAGCGTCCTGCAGCGTCCTCGGTGCCTGGCAGCGCCCAAAATGGCGGATTTTGACTGGCGGAGCCTCTCCACCAATCGGAGAAGCCCACCAGCCAGAAATCCTACCCCCTGCCCAATCTGCAGGGACACCCTTTCACGTGACCGTAAATCCATACGGGCGCTGCGATGGGGCTGCATGGGGCTGGATGTCCCGTGCCTTTGAAAAACCACATAAAATGTGGTTTTTCAAAAGCATGCTGCGCCGCCACTTGTGGGCGCCCGACCGCGGATTGCAGTGTGGAATTACTTGAGAGTAATCCACCCCAATTCGTGTAACGGTGTAGACGACCTCCGTGGAGGTCGATCTACACCGCTTTTTTAACCCCATGTGGAAAGGGCCAAAGATCAAGCAAGGGGAAAAAGTATGTTAACACTAAAACCAAATGTTCCTATTGTTTAACTAGTATATTATTGCTGAAGCACTTGAGCACTTATAATCAAACTCCAGATTTTTTTTTTAAGCTCAATAGAAATTGTTTCTTAAATGTTCCATGAGACAGGATGTGGCACACAATCATTGGGAAGGAGAGGAGAAAGGACAGCTCAGAGGTAAAGGGACAGGAGGAAGCACTCTGTCAGTGAGTGAATTCATGGTTCTTTCTTCTCCCTCGAGATGAAAGAGGTCGTTTCATCCTTGTCTTATTGTCTTCTTGCTCTCTCTCCTCCACATTAATAAGCAGTGAAAACAGCAATGGCTCCTCCTAGGGCTTGGCAGCTGTGGGGTCAGGGGAGAGATAGACTTTGCATGTTGACCAAAGGTTCCTTTTGCCTTAACCAAAAAAAGGCATCTACATGGAGGTGAGTGCAGAGCTATATGTAGGATGTTGGCCTACATGTGTTGCCTTGTGCAAGTTAGGGCACGATTTTGTCCTTTTTCTCAGGTAGCAAAATGACTTTGGTCATCCTTGGTTTTTAAATGGTTTCTTTGGCTCGGATGGTTAAAAATCTGTTGGGTTCTGGGATTATGTGCTAGGTAAATATGTCTGTTTTGCAAGGAGGACTTGTCATGCTATGATCTACTTATTTTGAAACTATTTGATATGAATACACACACACACACACACACACATGCATACATATATATGTATCCATCCTTCAGTTAAATTGTGGGCTCCATTTGAACTAGCAGATTAAAGCCCTGTTATGAAAATTTTTAACACATGAGACACATGCAAGTTGGTTTTATTTTGCTTTAAAACTCTGACATTTTGAGTCTCCTCAGGGAGAAAATCAGGATAGAAATAAAGATAATAATAATAATAATGACACTGAAGTATCCTAACATCACAAATGATACATCCTAAGTGACTTAAAGTAGAGTTAAAGCAAAAGGCATTTTTTTAAAAAAAAATCTATATAATGAAGTGGGCGGGGAACAGAGCAGATGAAACTCTTCACAGTCATGCATAAAGGCATTCTCTCTCATTTCCAGTCCAATTTACTAGAGAGGAAAAACACCACCATTAACTTAGAGTAGTTTGAAAAAAAAACCCTACTCAAGTTGGAAGTGGAGTATCAATAATGAGGACAGGAACCTTTGTGAAATGGTCTTTTAAGTTATAATGACAAATATTTATACTGATATATGAACCTTTGACCTTACCAAATACATTTCAACCATAATGGTCTCAGCCAGCTGACACTGGCTTTGTAGCACACTCAAGTGTTAAAAGAGATCTTCTATTGCTTTCTATAAAAGAGCTGTGGTTAGAAGAAAAGGAAACATCAGAGTGAGATGGTTGGAGGGGTCCACCAGGACCATCTGCAAAACAGCTCAGCTCTTCAGAAACCTTTCCAGACTTGGAATTCTTCACAGTGTTGTTCCTTTCTTCACTACATTAAAAAACCGAGCCATTTTGGCACTATATAGAACTGCCTGGAGCCAGAAGAAAAGAAATAATCCTGTATTTTCCTTCAGTGGAAACAGCTCTCTTGACATTGACGAGAGAGTCTGATGTAGTAGTCGCAGACTGGAGGAACTGGAAGGTGTTTGCATTCCTATTCATTTCTGACTCATTGCAGTGAAAAGATGTGGCTATATGATAAAGGAAGACAATGGCATTTGCTAGTGTTGGTGGCTAATTTAACAAGGACCACAAAACCAGACCTGGGAGCTAGATACAGTCCCAGGGCCACCTCTTGCCAACTCCTGTTATAGCTTTTTCTGTAATACAATCTTCATATACACCCTAAAGATTTCAGAAGGAAGTTACTGTTCTGTTGTGTATTGTAACTGCCTTTTATATAGCTGTTTGCTATTGTGACATAGATGTTTGATGAATGCAAATGTGTATGCCTTTTTGGAGGAAAATGGAGTACTACATCATCATTATCTTCATCAATATCAGGAGGGACTACTGTTAGGATTAAGTAGGCTGCACTTAATCTGCAGGAGAACCTGTAGAACCCCAAGCCACTGCAATACCCTCTGAAAAAAAAATCTTAGGGTGGATGGGGAGCATTTTCCCCCTTCTCTACCTCCCACCCCACCAAGGAAAATCCTCTTTTACCACAGGAGGTTACTTGGAAATCAACTGCCAGGTCACATCCTGATTAAAAAAAAAGGTTCACTTTTGAGTCTAAAATGGGTTTGGGGTACCACACACATGGGGAAAAAAATACCCTTAGAGGGTATTTGGTGGCTTGTGGATGGTGTGGAACCCTTTGCACTACAAAAATGTCCTTGGAACACAGGTTCCCCATCACTCCAATCTATAGAAATGAAATTAAGTTTCTGACTGACTCTGTTACTACACCATGTAAAAATGGCCCAGTGGATTTTTGCCAATTTTGGAAAGTGCTGTATGTTTGGAACGGTCTTACTTAAAATATAGGGTATGTTACATACACAAAATTCATTTCAGAGATTCCTGGAGAGGCATCCCAACTATTTTTATTCACATATAGTAGTGTGGCACTTCATTTGAAAGACTGCAGTGTGCTAAGTTAAGAGGTCACATTTTCTGAAATTTTGCCATGTATAAAACAGCCAGATGGATTTTCAATAAATTTGGATAGGATTTTAGAATCGTCTAACATATAGGCTATTTGACATACACAACTTTCACCCTGAGAGGTCCGATGGAGATCCCAATTATCCTTTTTTCCCCCCATACAGAGTAGTGTGTTTGGCAGCCAATCAGGAGAGACCTGGACCCTTTTTGCATCTTACTTTTTTCCGTGATGGGGGAGGGCATCTTGCGCGAGAAGCCTCCTTCGCGAGGCTGCTGCTTCCTCCCTCCTTCCTTCCGCAGGGCGCTTCGTGATGACGTGACCGTCGCATGAGCGCCCCTTCCTTCTTTCCGCAGGGCACTGTGGGAGCTGTAGGCTCCGCGGGGAAAGGAAGCGCTTCCCGCCCAGCTCGCCGATGCACCGAGGTAAGTGCTCGAGGGCGGCGCGAGCATTGCACGAGCATGGGCTATTTTCGGCTTCAAGCCGAAAACCAAAAAATACGCCCCTGCCCCGCTCCAGCCTCGTGAGCGCAGCGCAAGTGGGAGTGCGTTGTGTGCAGCGGCGCTCGCGCAAAAAACAACAACGTGCGAACAGGGCCCTGCTCTCTCAAGGGCAACTGAGACTAATGCACAGTGTGAGAAATGTGAGAATACCCAGAAATAGCCATCCTTTAAAGCACTTGAAACTGAACATTTATTTAAGATGTTTAATCATTCTCCTAAGCAACATTGGCACTACTACTAGCTAGTAGACATAAGCAAGATAAAAATACAACAATATTGACTTTTGTGGTGCCATCTCAGCTTTCTTCTCCAGTGTAACAGCAAATATTGTAATAAGCTGTCCACTGATAGACAATTTTATTGTGAGTAATTAAACAAATTACTATCTCCAGGAAAACATGATATAGGAGCCAAATATTCTTCTGGATCCTTATGATTCAAAGTGGGAGTTTAACCAGAAAACTCAGCACAATATATATAGAAGCGGGTAGAGGGATTACAAGATGAACAGTCTTTAAAGTATAGCATGGTGCCAGATATCTAATTTTCAGGAATTTGTCCCCCTCTCCCTCCCCATCTCTCTCTTTTAACCTAGCAAAGAGTCAACTCAATTTGTGGATTAGCTGGAAGTGGAAAAGGAAGGAAGAAGAAAAAAAGGAGGGGAAGGCAGCTGACATTTTAAGCTAGAAAATCTCTCTACAGAAAACAGATTTCTCTTTGCAATCAAGATAACTTAACAACCATAAACACGTTGTCAGAGGGAAAAATTACATTTTGCTGTAGCACAGACCACATACAGATGGCTGATTTCTCTTTCAAGTTCAAGCACACAAAAGAGTTGTTTATACATTTCAGCAACTGACCCAGGCTGGCATGACAATCTTCAAGATCCGAGCAAGGATGGCTAAAGGGCTTTCAAAATGCTTCTTGGCAAGGAACACAGGATAACAATCAGAGGATGTATAAATAGCTCCAACTGTTGATAAGGGGGAAAGATGAAGTTGCTGCTTCAGATAATTTTCAATCCAAGCCTGTTTACAGAGATGCAATCACTCTTTTTTTTTTTTTTGGTTGTGCTTATTGCCTGATCCTCCAGGTACAGAATCTTTAAACATACTGTATCTTCCTGCATGCTTGGCATGGTCTATGCAGAGTAGATGCTATGGGTATAATCCTATGCAATATGAATATAACTATAAAATATGGATAAATCCATGTATTTTGCTTTCTCCCACATTCAGGTATTTTTAATCTAAAGTTCTTTCCATTGACTTTATGAAGAAATTGGTGAATTATAGTAAATTCACAATGACAATGAACCGAATTAAATTCCCAGTCATCTGCATTGGGGAAATTCAATAGATACAGCTATTCCCAGTATGAAGAGAATAATGTTTTACCTGACTTCTGTTTAGCTGTTAAAGATGAGGATTCTTTTTTTTTTTGGGGGGGGGAACAAAAGAAAGAGAGAAAGTGTGTCATCTTAATTCAGTGTCATAAACATTCAAAGCCAGACTTTTCAGAAAAGCTCTCAAAATGGGCAAATCTGCCACTTTTGCTTTATCCTACATTATTTTTTTTAAATGACCTTCTTACAACACATTTATGAAGGAAATTGTAAAACAGGGAAAGTTCCACCATGCCTAGACTCAGAAAAATGTGAAAGGTTCTTCCTCTATTCCAGCTACCACTGCCCTGGTTGTAGAAGGAGAGAAAGAAGGGGCTGCTTCTGCTGGACTTAACCCCCTCCTCCACTTGCCATCCCCTTTCCTTGAGTGTTGTGTTTTTAGATTGTAAACCTGAGGTCAGGGAACATTTTTTTTTCTTATTCTTTTTCTTGTAAAGCATCAAGGACAGGGATGGTGGTATATAAATAAAAGTTCTTAACAAAAAACAGACCAACTAACATTTTAACCCGATAACCCTCTGTAGCTACACTAAGATATTTCTATGGCCACACACTGTAATTTCACCAGTGTTGCTGTTGCATTAGCACAGAATAAGATTTCATTTAGGAGTTCATTTAACCTTAACAAATGTGTTTCCAAGGCAGACTGAACTAGTTAATGATAGATTTGAAATGTTGTGAATGTTAGAAGGGTGCACAGGGATGAGAAGGTTGATGAAAGCTATTAGTTATGACAGAAAATATGGTATTGGAAAGAGGAAGTAGCTTCATGGGGCTTCTACAGTGCTCTTTCATCCTTCCAATTAACCTGGAAATATAACGTTCTCTATGAATCAGCTTATGATAGAGAAAATATTACCTGCTTCTCTAAGATATTCCAAAAAAGTTGAATTGTTTTTGTCATCTGCCTATTACCGTAGTGACAACTGGTGGCTGACGTTAGTGGGGCTCTGAATCTACTCTTGGTTTTCATCAACACTGTAGAAAAATTACTCCAGGCAACAAACTCTCTCCCCCAAAATAGGTCCAGCACATTTGATAGAGCCTTTAAAGTTCAGACTGAAACATACAGAGGATTCACCACCTTGCTGCCATCAATGTTTATTATGACAAAACATTCTCACCATGGTGCCAGCCCACTGTTTTGGATTATAACTCCCATCAGCTCCAGCTAGCATGGTCAATGGTCAGGAATAATGAGAGCTATAGTACAAAATAGCAGTCAGGTTTGGAGAAGTGTGGTGAGATATCTGTCTGCCTTCCTTACAAAAATTAAACCCCAAACCAAAAGAATCAGGATCTGGTGTTACTGTGAATTCTCTTAGTTCTTCCAGGTCAGTTGAGATAGTAGTTGGTATCCAGGTGGCTGCATAACCATGCAAGCACCCTGTCTGGGGCAAAAACTAGTAGAAAAAGTTAAGACATATATGGAGATCATGATAATATATGGCTGCACAAGCAATCAAGGGCAAATCATTTAGTTGTGTTATGTTTCTTTAAAGTTGCTCCATATTTCAGAAGATACTAATGAATTTTAGTTGAAGTAATCTCTATGCTGTGTTGTTTTCCATATGCAAATCTGGTTTATTTTTAACCTCATAAAAAGTGCAGCAGTATTAACAGCACACAGGTCATATATTTTTTTATTTAAAGAAAGAAAATAGGATTTGTACCTCTAGCACTTGGGCAGTCCACAGAATACTGTTGCTTCTTCACTGAAGCCACACATAGAAAAATATGGAGTCACAATAGGGAACAGAGGAGCAACCCACAGCCTGAAAATCCTAGTCACACTGAAGCCTTTGTCTGTTTTCTGTGTATTTCAGAGCAAGCTCTCTGGTAGGACTGGCTTTGTTATTAGGCAGAGAGACGCATCTGCCTTAGCCAGCAAGTGAAGCGGGTCACTGAGCAACAGCACATGGACAGACCTGTGTATACCATCCTGCACTCCATAATCAATCCGCTGCCCTCAAGTGTAGCTAATGATTCTGTGGTGTCACCACTGTGATTCATGGAATCATAGAGTCATAGAGTTGGAAGACACACAAAGGCCATCAAGTCCAATCCCCTGCAATGCAGGGACATACACTCAAAGCACTCCCAGCAAATCGCCATCCAGCTTCTGTTTAAAAAACTCCAAAGAAGTTGACTTCACAACACTCCACCACAGCAAATTCCATTGCTGAACAACTCTTACAATCAGGAATTTATTCCTGATGTTTAGTTGAAATATCTTTTTCCTGTTGTTTTAATCCATTGCTGCATGTCCTAGTCTCTGGAGAAGCAGAAAAAAAGCTTGCTTCATCATCAACATGATATTCCTTCAAATATTTAAACATGGCTATCATGTCACCTCTTAAACTTCTTTTCATCAGGCTAAATATACCTAGCTCTCTAAGCTGTACCTCATAGGGTACGGTTTCTAGACCCTTTGACATTTTGGTCGCCCTCCTCTGGACACATTCCAACTTGTCAATATCCTTCTTGAATTGTCTTGCCCAGAAATGGACACAATATTCCATGTGAGGTGAACCAAAGCAAAATAGATTTAGCTACCAGACTGATGATCTTCTGAATGTGATACAGAATGGGTGAAGGTAAGAGATACCATTTCATTCTTTGGCTCAAGTGGTTAAATGTTTTGAGTGAGCTTCTCCCAACTTTCGAGAATCCAGATTCTATGAAGGATGGAAATAAATTCAGCATATCATCAACTATATCACATAAAAACTGAGCACTGTTCCATTGACTGACCGCTGTAAAGTAAGTCTTTTTTGGTTGGGTGATAGTGTCTTGCTTAATTCTCATAATCCTTCACTATTTACCATGTTTTCTGAGGCTTATGGAAGTCAAAGTCTAAAACATTGGGGGGGGTGCATAAGATTCCCAGCCCTGCTATAACCAGAACATCATTTTTAAATGGTGTAAATAACTTCATTTCTTTAAATATACAACTTCTATGCTACTTTTTGAACAAGATTGTTTCAAATAATATATAGTTCACCTTAATAAATTCACTTTGGTAAATATATTTTATGAGATTTATATGTGACATTCCTACAACGAGCATAGAGCTAAATATTTCGTTTTTATCCTAATGTTGTATCTGCAATTCCAGATGCCTTGATGGCAAAGGAGACCTCTATGAAGGTGATCCAGCAAGAGTCTGCTTTCTGCTAGCCTGAGAGTGTGAAGATGACTACTCTGCGAATCATTCACAAGATGATCTGAGCCTCAGGATTCCGACTCCTCCAGCTAGATTGCATATTTCTTTTGCCTCTCCAGTTGCAGATGGCCTCTGTAATCTCCTGCTAGTTAGGACAAAGGCTACTAATAAAGGTTTAGTTGTTGCTATCTCCCTTCAAGTTGAGGCTGACATATGACAATGCTTTCATAGTTTTTTCTTCACAAGATTTATTCCAGGGAATTTTGCTATTGGGTTTCTCTAAGGCTGAATGAATGTCTTGCCTAAGGCCACTCAGTGAGTTTTCATGGCTGAGCAGGGATTCAGAACTTGGTCCCCCAGACTCCTTGTCCAGCACTCAAACCACAACCACAACACCTGACAACAACAGACTGCCATTGCATGCAGCAGGGCACCTCCATAAATAATGTCCAACAACTTCCCTTTCTCTTGGAAATCATACTTTGGCTACCTAGACAACAACTGTCTCCAAACTTCTTTAAATCACATGTGTCAGAAATGTCTAGGCCAAGAGGTAAGAAGTGAATGGCCATCCACAGGTTGTTGGGCTGCAATTCCCCTTAACTGTATAACCAGCATAATCACTACTAAGAGATCACAGGAATTACAGTCCAGCAACACTGAAAGCAACACACATTCCCCAAAGCAGATCTAAGCATTACGGGTAGCCATGATTCAAATAGAGGGTCTTACATGCTTAGTCCACAGGCTGCTATGGTGGACAATTACCTCCATCATCTGAAGAAACCAGAATGGTTGACTAAAGAACTCTCAGCTGAGCTAAGTGTTAAGAGAAACATGTACAGGAAATGGAAGAAGGGGGAAACCACCAAAGAAGAATTTAAGCAAGTAGCCAGGAGATGTAGGGAGGAAGTCAGAAAGGTTAAAGCACAGAACTAACTTAGGTTAGCCAGAGACATTAAAAACAATAAAAAGGGCTTTTTAAAATATGTCCACAGCAAAAGAAGAAAGAAGGAGACGATAGGGTCGCTGCACAGAGAAGATGGCGAATTACTCACAGGGGGAAGAGAAAAGGCAGAAATACTTAACACCTTCTTTGCCTCAGTTTTTTCCCAGAAGGATACAAGCACTCAGCCTGGTGGTTGGGGACCAGGTGAGGAAGCAGGAGAAATGAGGCACATAATAGGTTGAGAGGTGGTACAGGAACACCTGGCCACACTGGATGAATTCAAGTATCCAGGGCCAGATAAATTGCATCCAAGGATATTAAAAGAACTGACAGAGGTCATTTCGGAACCGCTTGCTATAATTTTTGAGAAATCTTGGAGGACAGGAGAAATTCCAGCAGACTGGAAGAGGGCAAATGTTGTCCCCATCTTCAAGAAGGGAAAAAAAGAGGACCCAAATAATTATCACCCAGTCAGCCTGACATCAGTACCCGGAAAGATCCTGGAGCAGATCATTAAGCAGTCAGTTTCTAATCACTTAGAAAGCAATGCGGTAATCACGAGAAGTCAACATGGATTTCTCAAAAATAAGTTTTGCCAGACTAATCTTATCTCTTTTTATGATAGAGTTACTAGCTTGATAGATGAAGGGAATGCTGTGGATGTAGCTTATCTCGATTTCAGTAAGGCCTTTGACAAAGTTCCCCATGACATTCTTGCAAAGAAGCTAGTAAAATTCGGGCTGGACAGGGCTACTATTAGTTGGATTTGTAATTGGTTGACCGACTGAACCCAAAGGGTGATCATGAATGGCTGCTTTTCATCCTGGAGAGAAGTGACTAGCAGGGTGCCACAGGGTTCTGTCCTGGACCCAGTGCTGTTCAATATTTTTATCAATGACTTGGATGAAGGAATAGAGGGCATGCTCATCAAATTTGCAGATGACACAAAATTGGAAGGGGTTGCTAATACGCCAGAGGACAGGATCAACATTCAAAATGACCTGGATAGATTGGAGAGCTGGGCCAAGGCTAACAAAATGAAATTCAACAGAGAGATGTGTAAGGTCCTACACTTAGGTAGAAAAAATGGAATACAGAAATATAGGATGGGGGACACGTGGCTGGATAGCAGTACATGTGAAAGGGATCTAGGAGTCTTCATAGACCACAAGCTGAACATGAGTCAGCAGTGTGATGTGGCAGCCAATGCAATTCTCGGCTGCATCAATAGAAGTATGGTGTCTAGATCGAGGGAGGTACTGGTACCACTCTACTCTGCTTTGGTTAGACCTCATCTTGAATACTGTGTCCAGTTCTGGGCACCCCAATTTAAGAAGGCTGTTGACAAGCTGGAGCAAGTCCAGAGGAAGGCAACCAAAATGGTGAGAGGCCTGGAAGCCATGCCCTATGAGGATAGACTTAGAGAGCTGGGTATGTTTAATCTACAGAAGAGAAGGTTAAGAGGGGACATGATAGCCATGTTTAAATATTTGAAGGGATGCCATGTAGAGGAAGGAGAGGGCTTGTTTTCTGCTGCTCCAGAGACCAGGACAAGGAGCAATGGATTCAAGCTGCAGGAAGGAGATTCCACCTGAACCTCAGGAAGAACTTCCTGACAGTCAGGGCTGTCCGGCAGTGGAATATGCTGTCTTGGAGTGTAGTGGAGTCTCCTTCCTTGGAGGTTTTTAAGCAGAGGCTGAATGGCCATCTGTCGGGAGTGCTTTGAGGGTGTTCCTGCATGTCAGGGCGTTGGACTGGATGGCCCGTGTGGTCTCTTCCAACTCTACATTTCTATGATTCTATGATTCTATCAGACATAGCTATTCCCATCTTAGTACCATCTTTCTATGGTGATAGAAATAGAAATGTGTTCCATTTCTTGTTTCACAATTTCTAGCTTTCCCTGATTCATACTTCTTGCATTCTACATTCCTACTACAACTTGTCCAACTTCAGATTTTTCTTTCACCTCTGAGCATTTCAGCAGCTGAAATCAGGATTAGACTCAGAGGAGGGAGACATGAAAATTGGAAGAAGGAGTATCAATATACAAAGGATACTATGGCCATTTCCACACTACACTATTATAGTGCTATTATTCCACCTTCAACATCTTGTGGAGCTGTGGGATTTGTAGTTTTCTGAGGCCTATAAGCTCTCTGGCTGAGAATTCTAAATGGCCCTCCCTAAATGCCAGGATTCCATAGGATGTTGAAAATAGAATAGTAGCACTATAACAGTGTAGTGCAGAAATGGCCCATATTACTGACAGAAAATAGCAAAGACTTGGCATGGCCACTGATAAAAAAGAAGAAAGTGCAAAAGCATGATGACAGTTAAATATTAAGGATATAAAAATAATGACTGCATATGATTTATATATCTTTAAAATGGGTAATGAATACATAGAAACAGTTCAAGATTTTCTTTAGCTTGCATCATAATGGAGACTGTAGTCAAGAAATAGGAAGAAGACTGAGATTTGGAATGAGAGCGATGAAAAAAATAGATACGATCCTCAAATGTAAAGACAGATAATTAAATATCAAAGTCAGAATCATCCAGACCATAATGTTTATGATTTCTAAAAATACTGGACAGTGAAGAAAGCTGGCAGAAAAAAAAATCAATTGAAATTTTCTACAAATATCATGGACTGCTAAAAAGACAAATGAATGGGACCCAGAGTGAATCAAGCATTCTTACCAGAAGCCAAAATAATAAAATAAAATAAAATATTGAAAGCAAATTAAACAAATCACATCCAGAAAGATGGATGGATGGATGGATGGATGGATGGATGGATGGATAGATAGATAGATAGATAGATAGATAGATAGATAGATTTAAAGTTCTCAAAATAGCTATATAGTTAATATACAGATAGTCAAATTATCCACATCTAGTTAAATACTAATTCACCTTGGCCAACAGAGAAATCCTATTTATGTTCAAGTGACACTGTGTCCCATGGGTAAGGCAGTAAAGAAGGGCGTTTTCTTTTGGCATTTGCCATTGTTATTAATACTTCTTATTACTCAAGTTTTTCAGTACTAAGGAATGTCCAACATCTGGTTTGCCAAATTAAATATACCTCTATTGAATAGAAGGGCAAAGAGTTTTGAACATGAGAAGAGAAGGGCGGAATTCTTAACAGGGCTGTCACCCCCCTGGGTGTTTGTGCACATTAAATGTTAATCCAGGTTTCTTGGCTTCTTTCCTAACACATCCACAGCATTAATCCATGTCGAAATAGTTCCTGAACATTTTGAGGCAATCATCTTGTGTAAATTGATGTTGACACCCTAATTCCTAAGGAATTACAGAAGAAAAGAAAATATCCCATTGTATTGATAATTCCACCTTTTAACATTGTGTCAAGTCCTTATGGCAGGCTTTTCTTTTCAAGATGAATCATTGATATAATATCTGAGAGAAATATTGTTGCAAATGCTACAGCTTTCTCAAACTTTGCAAGATACTCTGTCCAAACAGGTTAAGTTTTAATGTTTTAAAAGCTTCTGGATATCATTCTTTCCCTTGCATCTCCCTTAGGCCCTTTTCTTAATATATTATTGTTTTATTTTCCTACTTCTTGAGCAGTTAGACAACTCAGAGTCAGCCTTGTGAAGAAATATTCTTCAAGATTTACAGATTAGTCCTATATGTATCCACTCAAAAGTAAGTCCTATTGAATTCATTGTGTCTCATACTTTGCTACAGCAGGACTGACAAACTTTAGCAGATCTTGGGACCTGTTCCTCCCCAGAACCCTGCCACGTTGATCTGAATCCTCCCCATGAAGCATGAAAAGCCACATTGCAGTTTTAGAGATATATTTTTTTAAATTTAGGTGTATAGGGAGCACTTCATAGTATGATTCTCTTTGTTTTAATTAGAGACTGCAGTATATCTTACTTCCACTGATATTTCATGGCCATGATTTGGCAGTGGAAAAGAGCACATGCATGAAGGACAGTAGTTTCCAAGAATGGAAACTGGGAGAAGGGGGAAGCTCAGGAATTGTGTTTAAAACTGCGGTCTTAGGGCATTTCTGCACTACACTGTTACAGTGATATTATTCCACTTTCAACATCCTATGGAATCCTGGGGTTTGCAGTTTAGGGAGGGGCATTTAGAATTCTCAGCCAGAGAGCTCTTTGGGCTCAATAAACTACAAACCCCAGAATTCCACAGGATGTTGAAAGTGGAATAATAGCACTACAATAGTGTAGAGTGGAAAGGTTTTCTGTGTTATAGATATTTATATGTAACTATGGAAGTTGGTGGTGGGCCAGAGGGAATCATCACCAGAAAGTTGAGAATGAGTTGGATGAAATAAGCAGTCCTGAATGGTATCAAGTTCTCCTTAGCAGGAACAAGACTGTCATACTCCATGCTAAGGCACTAACTTTGTAGAAATTCCCAATCCTGAGACTTAAAAGGATCTCACAGGAAGTAGGAGGCTTCTGTCTGATGGTTTGGAAAGCAACTGGCAACCAGAGTAGACACCAGGCATTTTACCATCTCCCTAGTGTACAACATAGCACATATTATGCTTTTGTGCTTCATTTGGTTCCATTTTCACCAGCCAGCTACAAATCATCTACACATGTGTCTTTCCTACCTTCCAAAACATGTATTGACTACATGGGAAGAGGGAGAGTGGACATGAATGTGTTGCTTTGCCTGTCCCTCTATTACCATTTTTTCTTATCCCACACATGTAGAACATGACTATGTGTAGAAAAGAATCTCCTGTGTTCGTGGATGCTCTCTACCAACTCAAACCCCTGATCTTCCATGGCACTCAAACAACAAAAGAAGTTATGATGTATCCAAAAGTTGGTAGTCCATAAACTGTCCAAAATTATCAAACCTCATTCAGTTTTCTACCAATCAATGGCTGTCAAAGAACTATCCTTTAATAATGTTGAATTAAGGGGTGGAAAAAACCTTCTCTAATGACACGATCTTATGAGTAGAGCACCATGCAGGTACCAGACTTCTTCTAGCCCAGTTCTTCAGTGCTGCCCATTTCTCTGACAGTTCTTTGTGCAGGTCAATAATCATTCAAGGCAGAATACAGGGAAACTGAGATAAAGCAACTGGTGATGTCTTGTATCCATAGAAGTGCTTTCTACTTATGCATTGGGTTGTTTAGAGCTTAGAACATATAAAAAAAACAGAAATGACAAAACAAGTGGACATGTTGACAACTTTGGAAAACTTTTTATTTATGACACTAGATGTGTTACATGTCTTCCTTGAAAGGGTTTTGTTGCTTTAAAAATCCACGAGTCCAGGTGGTCCCAGAGACAACCATATGGTGCAGAACATGTGGCCTAGATAATGTTTCCCTTGAGATGATGCACACATGCTCTTGCTTTAAGAGGGACAGTTCATCATTCATTACTGGGATTTTTATATATTGTTATTTTTAACTAAACCTACTAATATCACATCTTAAAAGGTGATGGGGTGGTATGTTTTGCTTGTTTTATCATTATTGGAGGAATCTTAACTTTATTTGTGTGTAGGAGAAAGCTACTTTTGTGTTAGGCTGTTTTTAAATAATAGACATGAAACTTTAAGTGTTCTTTACATCAACTCTGTTTTTCCACACATGCATGTACGTGCAGCTTCAGATTTGATATAATAAGCATTGAAATAAAGTTTCATGCTTGAAATGCATGCATGCATGCATGCACACACACACTGAAGATTTACAATAGAAACTATTTATATACTCATAAATAAGACTTAATTAGATGCATATTTTTCCAAATAAAATAACTTAATTGTCATACACAATTTTAAATAGCAGAATTTGATGGAACGGTTAACTAGACTTAGCATAGTGATATATTCGTTTTTAAATTATTAGCCTATTCCAATATAGTTCTTATATGTTGTTGACCTGAAACCTATTTGTAGTCCCAGTAGCAGTAAACCAACTGAATCAATTGTTTAATGGTGAGCCATACCTTATGTAAATCCAGTTAATGGGCTTATTCTTGTTGGCAATACCAGTAGGATTCAGAACATACTTTTTCAAACCAGACTAGATCAGGTTCCTTTTACTGTTACAACTTTTCATTTAGAGAGATTGTTGAGGAGTGAATAAGAGGTATGCTATCATGAATTTCCATTCACAATCAATAGCAACCAAGGAAAATGGACAAGACCTACAAATAAGAAACTTTTGATTAAAAGAACAATGGTTAGGATTATCATTTTATGTAGCCATCCTGGGCATGCCAGTGTTTCAGATGCTCAGATGCAAAAAAATAAAACATGTGCTAGAATCCTTGATCAGCTACTTAAGGAGAAATAACTAATGTCTCCGAGCCCTACGCTGTCATCTACCTTAAGGGCCAGCCCACAGATTGGGCAAGAGGTCCCTTCATCTGGTGATTGAGGCACAAGCTCAGAAGGATATTGACAAACTGGAATATGTCCAGGAAGGGTGACCTAAATGGTGAAGGGTCTGGAAACCATGCCCTATGAGGAGACGCTTAGAGAGCTAGGTATGTTTAGCCTGACAAAAAGAAATTTAAGGGAAGACATGATAGCCATGTTTAAATATTTAAAGGATGTCATGTTGAAGATGAAGCAACCTTGTTTTCTGCTGCTTCAGAAACTAGGACACAGAGCAATGGATTCAAACTACAGGAAAAAGATATTTCACTTAAACATTAGGAGGAACTTCCTGGCAGTCAGAGTTATTCAACAGTGGAATATGGAGCAGAATATGGAGCTACCTTCTTTGGAGGTTTTTAAGCAGAGACTGGATGGTCATTTCCTGGGGGTGCTTTGAGTGTTTGTACCTGCATGGCAGGGGGTTAGACTCAATGGCCATTGTGGTCTCTTCCAACTCTATGTTTCTATGATTCTATGACATTTATAACTCCCTCCCATCAATGATTTCCACAAGGACATGTGACAATGATCCTTCTTCTGATAGTCACAGGTGTGTAGAAATGTCATCCTCCTTGGACCCTGATTGCCATCTGAACAGATCCCCTTCACCTGATCCAGTGACTGACTCATAAGGCGGACTGGGGCTGCTGGCTGTTATGGTGGACTGTTAACTATGTAGAATTAATGAGTAAAGAGATTTACGGATCTGTAATTCTAGCTGATGAGTCTGTAACTTTAATACTGCATACCAGTCTGGAAAAATTATTAGAAATTATGCACGAAAAACATATGAGGAACAGCACAAGAAAAACACTACTACAATGATTTGACAACAATGGCAGGAGTCTGTGTAGTATGTGAGAGAACAAAGAATGACAATTTTAGAGAAAAGCATTAGTAGGAAAATAATCCCTATGTCAATACCAGGTTTCAGCGATTTTCTACAGTGAAATTATTCTATCAGGTACCAGCTGTCCCTAGATTGATAATAGTTGCATACTTAGGTGTAATTAAACTGGGTTGTTGTTGTTGTTATTACTATTATCAATTGTTATTATTATTAAAAATACCTCCCATCTTAGTGTGTTTGAATAAAGGGAATACCTTTTAAAATTATTTTGAGGGAAGTCTGCATATAGACTTGGATCGGACTAGGTGCGGACTAATTAACTTAGTTCTACACCTTAGCCCGATCCAAACCACCCCCAAGTGGTCCTCCAGCGCACTAAGTAAAGACTGGAAAAACCCGGTCTTTCAATTTTCTGGAACGTGCCGTTGCGTTCCTACTTACCTGTGCAGAGCCTGCAATCAGTGGAGGCAGGCTGTGGGTGTGGCCAGTGTCACCGGTTGGTCCGCACCCACAAAGACATAGGAAGCCGCCATTTTCAGCTGGAGCAGTGTGGATCTAAAGACCTCGCACTGCTCCAGTTTGCGCTGGACTAATGGAGGAGCCCTGCAGAAGGGCTCAAGGGAAAGTCTGTGTTACTTCGGACCCAAGAAGAACCGGTAAGTAATGGCACGGAGCGATTCACTCACCTTGTGCGGAAAGGGTCTTTGTTTGCATTACTTTTGCATGCAAAGATGACTAATTTCATAAGTTTTCCTACTGAGTATCATTACAAGAATTCTTGTCTTTTTTGATAATTGGTCATAATTCATACATACAAACACAGAAATATTTGGGTAAAAATGTTGTCTTTTTTAAAAATTGAAAGCCCAAGTTTTTGTTCAAACACACTCACATACACACACAGAGAGTAATTTTCTGGAAAAAAAAAATCCTGAAAAAAAATGATGCAGTGGTTGGCCATTTTCAGTGCCTTGAGACTTCCTCAGTGTGTTGAAACACTTCTTCTCATCAAAGGCAAGGAAATATGCAAGTATTCTTCCTATCCGTATTTTCTTCAAGGTTGAGTTTGGAGGAAAAGCAGCTCAAGTTGGAGCCAATATAGTGGGCCCTTGGCATCACCTGGGGACTCCCTGTGGACACCAAAATTAATGGATGCTCTAGTCCCATTATGTGTAGTAAAATGATGCCTGTTATATAAAATGGCAAAATCAAAGTTTGATTTTTGTATGATGGTGATGGTGACAATGATGATTTTAATATCTTCAAGCTGTGATTGGTTGAAACCATAGATACAGAATCTGCAGATATGGAGGACCATCTATATAAAGCTTTTTAAAGATTTTATTTCAGTCTCAGTAGTTATGAGGACTCCAGTTTGGGAGGAAAGGTGTAGAATTGCCTTTCAATAACATTCTTGACACTGGTTGTGCAAATATTCCTTTGTCAGATCAAAACATTTAGTTGGACCAGATATTTTGAGCTATCATTGCTCGTCATACTGTCCAATGATTGCTTTATGATTTGTATCTTTTGTTCACCCACATGATTTCTTTTTGATGAAGTGGGCAAATAATTATATCAAGAAATAATTTAGTCAAATAAGTAAATACTTCAGAATTGCACATAGTGTTACTAATGTGAGAGGTTGTGTGACAGCAGTATATAGCTTGAAGAGAAACACAAAGATTTGCCAAATGAGAGTTTTGCAGTTTTTAAAACACCCATTTTGAGCCAGCTTGGAGAAACCTCACAAGACTCAGACTCACAAGACTTGGGATGATGCTGTCCCAAGATGGTGAGAAATATAAATGTTAATGTACCTTTAAAAGAAAAATAAAAGCATCTTAACTCTGTCCTTGATAGTTTAGATAAAGGATAAACACTATAGACTTCCCTGCTGATATAATTGGAACTGATGATTTGAATTAAGACTCTGGTAACATCAGCCACTTGGAAAATATGTCAATCTGGCTGGTTTAAGATAGAGCAGAATATGACCTGACACGTTAGATAGTGAAGTAACAAGGGGGAATATAAATGCTTCTATAAATATAGGAAAACTGTAACAAAGGGTCAGGCCGATATACTTAGAATGCAAAAGAAATCCAGGAGAGGAGAAGTGGAGTGTGACTACAGCCCACTGTGTCATCATCTGTTTCTTCCATTCCTACTATTTGGAAACCAAATTACAAGCCAGTGAAATTCATTTTAAAAGCTGTAGTTATCTCGGTAATTTGTTTGCGAAAGCATCTCATGTGTATATACAGATTCAGGGAGCACTCTTATTTGGAAGGAGAATTTTAAATGTTGACATTCAGATTATGAATGTAAAAAGCTGAACATTTGCACATGTAGAATGTTATGCTACAATATTGGTGTTACATGGCAAAAGTTAAAAATTACAACAAACAAAGAATTCTGTTTGGGTATTGATACGGTGGTCTTGGCTTTATATTTTTATTTGGGTGTTTGGATCTAAAAATGTATTTATGTATGGTGTAGTAGTCTGAGTGTTAGACTAGGACCGTGGGAGATCAGGGTTTGAATTTCCAGTTTACCATGGAAACCTCCTGGCTGACCTTAGACTCTCTCAGCCTCAGAAGAAGACAAACCCCCTTTGCCAAATCTTGCCACTTTAAAGTTGCCATCCATCAGAAATTACTTAAAGGCACACTATAGATATATCTTACCTTTCTCCAACACATCCAAGGCTATTTGTATAGCTGTTCACCTTTACATTCTCACCACAACTCTGTGAAGTATTTCAGACTTTCAGCCCAAGGTTACTGCAATTGTCCTGGGGACTCAAAATAGGAACTCACAAGTCCTAGTTTAGCACTCTCACCACTACTGGCTCTCAAATTAAACAAGAAACAAGGATGGAGGGCAATGGAAACTACACATTTGCTACCTCCAGAGGAGCCCTGTTGAGGTGATGACATTCTTCATTGAATCTCACTCATTCAATCACTCCTGTTATTTGCATCGTCTTATACGAGAGTGGCGCTTTAACCAACCGCATGGGATTTTAGTTTCCCATACTACGAAGGAGAGCAATATTTGACATAGTCATTTACTGATAATTGTTGCAGTTGGTGAGTACATAGAACCCTTTGCTAATGCTATGCAATATGTATCTTGCTGTTTGAGAATTGTGTGTTTGAATAGAATGTGACTACCAGTCTTCCAAGCAATGGTAATTAGCCAGACTGAGCTACATAATACTACTCATTCACATTCAGGAGTTTGACACAGCACAGTTCTGTCTCTGACATTATAGCAGCAGGAAGCTCACAGCTCAGTACCAAAGCAATATACATTTCATCCATGCTAAAGAACTATCTGTAGGGAATAAGCGTAGGTGAGTAGTCGGCATGCGGCTAAATGGAAAAAGAAACTTTAAACAGATATTTTTAATAGGCTATCATTATTGAGGCATTGTGAGATATGAAAAGCATTAAATTGCATGGTAGCAAATTGTGAAATATTTGCCCTACATGAAAAGAAAGGAAGAAAAAACAAATTTGTCCAGGTTCTCCCCTCCCTGTGCTATTAATAATAATAATAATAAAAAAAAAACCCTTCAAACATAAGGGTAACATAGAAAATGTGCAGATTAGTAGTATTTGGCTATGCTCCTCTGTCTTCCAGTCTTGTTTCAAAGACCTTGGTTAATGCTGGCTGACAGTGAACCAATTTTACATGCAGAAATGTTGGTTTTGAGGTGCTGGATTTTGCAAGAGGATTTCTGTAGCAGATCAACCCTGTGTGATGATTCTTGTTGATGGAAACATTTATGTACTGACTTTTGACTCTCCCAGGGGTTCCTAAGGTAGTTCAAAACAATAAGCATATAATCCTCAAAGAATGTTCTTTCAGAAACTAGATTTATTATTTCTTAACAAGATGAGGCAATGTAGAGAAGGTGCATTGGTAGGAACTGCAAGCGTGTCACCAGAAGCAGGGGTGGAGATAGACTATTCTGAGGATAGCTTAGGCCCCTGGGCCACCAGCCAATCAGGTCTGCCATAGGCCTTCTGTCTATTCCCTCAGATCCCACGATGGCAGGAAGGAGAATGAGGAAAATAATAGATTCAAGAGGAGCAATAACTTTTCCTTCTCTAGCAATGGTGACTCCTCCATGGTGTTGAGAGAGAAGGAAATGGTGGTGTGGTGTGTGGGGAGAAGAGCTCAGTTATTATTTTGTATGCCTGTTGAATCAAATACACTTTGGGAAGGACCACCAGGAAAAATTTCTTGGTTCCTGTAGTCATTCAAAACAATAGCTGGGCTCTATCTTATCCTATAGCCTCCTGCTCCAGTACCATGTGAGCTGCCATCTTTCCTTCCTCTTTCAACAGCATGGAGGATGAAGGCAGAGGTAGACGTGGGGGTGAATACCCCCATTCACAGGGTATTATGGGCAGCAGAGGGGTTGGGGTGATGGTGACAGCAGGTACTGAATGCTGAAAATCTGCTTCTACTTGTTGCTCTCAGGTGTTTGGCCCTTGAGCTCTATCACTGACCAGATGCTTGAAGGAGATATCAAATGTTGCAAATGTGGACTTGTGCAAGAATGTTTTTGTTGTTGTTGTTGATGATGATGATGCAACTGCCACTGCTAATAATACTTGCATTTAAGTATGCTCTGATCTATATCTCACAACAACTCCTGTGTATTTTTATGCACCTAACACTCCAGGAATGCAATCCATGCATGAAGAAGTGGGCTGTGCATCCACAAAAGCTCATGCTACAAGGAATCTTAGTCTAAAAGATGGTAGAATACACTTTTTTATAATCCTAATAGAATTAAAATTGAGAAAACTAAAGCCACTATAAAAACAAATATGATTAAAATAATAGCCAGCAACGGTGGAGTTTAAAATTAAATGAATTCAGATTCTGACAACATAATGGTCTACTTAGCAACCATCAACAAAAGGTAAATCAGGCTTCTCCTAGCAGAGAGTTCCATAGTAAGGATGCTATTTTCAGGAAGATCTAGACAGGCTATATAATGACAGCCAGAACCTTGAATTAAGCCTCGAAATTAACATGAAGTCGGCTGTGGGTGGATCAGAATCCAATGGTATATGAAAACAGAAGCCTGAAAGCAGGGATACCCCAAGGTATGTTGATGTCTGAGATGGGAAGGGAGAAGGAAAGTCCAAGGGGAACAGATGGGGATATTCCCCACCCCACCTTTGCTACCTGGGCTTTGCCTTATTTTGCTTTCTACCATCTGCAGTTTCCAAACACTCCCCAAGGGCAGCTACATCTACAGTGCATTGCAATGATCTAATCTGATCACATTTCAGTCAAATGTTAATACAGAATTAATTCCCCCTAATGCCAAGAAAGGATTACAGTTTTAGTTGCATTCTTCTAATTCAGTGCTACTGAATTTAATTTTTAGAAAAGCAAGGAAACTTAGGTTTTAATAACATGTTATGATGCCATATTCAAAGCTTGGAAGAGTTACTTTTTTAGACTTCACCTCATACTCTCCTCGCCAAAATAGCTACTGGCCATATAGATAGGGGCTTATGGGAGTTAAGTCCAAAAATAATATTTCTAAGCTGTCCTATGTCCTATGATGGTGTCTGAAAGCCATAAGGGAGACCTTAAAGCATCTGTTCATGTTCCAATAAAATATTTGTATTTGGGTTTGTGTGTGTGTGTGTATTTTTCCACACTTCAGCTATATAAGGTACAGATCCAAACTCTCTGCATAGTTAGTGAGCTTTTCCTTAGGCTGTTATTCTCTAATTGTCACACAAATGTACCATGGTATACTAAGGACTATAATCAGTGAGTTTCCTTTCCCCCCCATAATTAGGGATCTTCTTGTATTGTTCTGCATGCTCTTCCTCTCTGTTTCCTGTATTTTAAACTTAATTTCAAAGTAATGTTTTATGTTGTGGTTTTAAACAGCCAAAAAAGATGCCATCTTCTGCTGCCTTGGGCATCAATCATCCCACACATATGCTTCTGGGACACCATACAGTCTTCTGTCCTTTTCCCTTATACAATGCAGACACAAAGCACAATTGAATGCTATGCTTCATATGTTCCCACTTTAATAGGTACTCAACATGTGTTCATTAGCAAGTGCTCTACAAAAATAGGCACTGTGCCTGTTAAATACTTGGCGCCCATCTCCACAAGTTTTGTTTATATGCAATGGGTATTTTTTTTAAAAAAAGATGCAATTAGCAGTAATACTTATTGTACTAGCCAGAAATATAACATACACAGTTTACAGCTATAAAATGAAGACATTTATTTCCTGATTCTACAGAAGGGAGGGAAGCTAATTCTTCTCAGTCATTAGGAAATGCCACCATTGGTGTGTGAGCAACATTCCTCAGAAACACTGAGCTAGAAATCACATCAACAGATCATGGATTGCACAACAGGACTGTCTATTGGGAGCCAGGGAAACATTTCCTTTGCATGCTACCAGATGGTGTTGATACGAACACCTTTGCCAAAGAGCTTGATAGCTTGTAAGAGGAAGTTGAGTGAGGCTGAAAGGGGAGAAAGATCAAAGGAAAGAAATAATAATGAAGAAAAAGTCTGCTGGCTCCCTACTAGGTAGGTACCGATAAGATTGATTGTTGCTCTAATGCAGTGCATTGCCCAACTAGTTTATGGGCTGCTATTTAATAGGACTTAGCTCTTTCCAACAGGAAACCTCAAAGTTAATACCTTCAGTGTACAGCTGGCATTTCGTGACTGAAGACATACAAGTGTGTTTTATATAAGACTCTGGACTTGGGTCTCTGAACTCTGTTCTGCCAAACAGGAGATGAGGTAGTAAATCTATATCTAGACATTACCACTTCAGATTGTAAATTGGGACTTGCACATTCAAATGTTCCTCCACTAGAAAAAAAAATCATCATGCTTAGGAAAGTAGCTATGAAGAATAAGGACTCCAGTCTAGCCCTTTTACCAACATGCAAATATTCAGTGTTTAGGGCCAAAACTCTGAATACAGGCTTGTAACCTCCTTTGCTGTTTGTGAAAACTGGGCCAGAAGTTCCAATTGACAACACTTACATATAGCCATATAGCATATACCCATAATCTTTCTTTCACTACATTATAAAACATATGGTCCATGAGAGCAAATGCTGAGATAAAATGATATTTTTTTCAAGGTACCACAACATTCCTTTTTAAAATATTGAAATAAGAGAACCAAGAAATCTTTTTGAAAATGCCTTTAGATTTTTTTTCAAACTTTCCTAAATTGACCCACACACGCATATTTGCAAACATTGCACTTTTTTCTAGTGGTCGTTCTGATGTACTGGCCCACAGTTTTATAGAAATGGAATAACAGCATTTTCACTGCTGTGGAAACAGAGTGGCTTCCTAGAATCAGGCTGAAAAGTCCCAACATCAATTCCAATCTCACTTCTAGTATCTCAGCAGGCATTTTGTAGTTAATCTAAAGAGTAATTGTACTTGGTTTAGAACCAGTATTTGCCAACCTGAACCTCTCTGGTGGGCCATATTCATGTACTTTTCAGTAACCAGAACTGATGTCACATCTCTTTGATTTTGCTTTTAACCAGTTTTTTCCCCTATTATTTTTAAAGGGTTGGGACTCATGCCCCAGTTTACATGTTTTGAGTGAAAAATCCTTTCCCCTCATTGGTTTGAAGGTACATGGGGTGACTGTTTGCTGTGTGTTTTTATCTCTGTTATGTATGATTGAACCCAGTATAAAATCAGAAAGAACAGTAACAAAATCTGGGACTTTTCAATCAGTCTGGATGCTCCTCAGGTTGCCCATGAATATTCTGTTGAGTATTAGAGAGGTTAAGAAGGGACTACAAGAGAACACTACAGAGTGTTAAGGAGGGTAAGAACAAAGACTTGGGACCTCTGGAAATCCTGGTGGATGATGCCTTCATTCTGCTTCTTGCAACAGAAACATAGCCAGATGCTTCTCCAATGCCTCCCTTCCTCCAATTGACACTAAATGGATGTGGAACAGGGCCTAGATCAGCTAAAAAATGAGTCCCACAGGGATATTGGTTGCTTGTATGAGGTTGGTAGAGAACTCTAATCTCTGCAACATCCAAACCCCCTGAAGACTTCAGGTACTATAAGCCCATCATCACTAACAGGATGTCACACACAGATGGAAATTGTTTACATTTTGAGATCTACATAATCTAGATCAGCCTTCTATTTATCAGTGAATTTCCTTCCAATGAAATTTCATGTAGGTAAATGAAGTCTGTAGGTCTGCAACCTAGCTGTACAGTAAGGAAACCTCTTTCTTCATGACTGCTTCCAAAGGGTGGGAGAACTGGCATATTATTTTAGGCCATCAACACTTCTGTGGACTAATAGTTTTTATTGTTTTATTTGCAAGGCTGATCTAGGTGATATATGATTAAAAACTAGGTCCCTTCTAATCAAAATTTTGAAAATGCTTCATATATTTGTTCTTCTTTCATTCTAAATCAAAGCAAGCCAAGCATAGACAAGATCAACATGGTATTAATTTTACTTGCTCATTTTCCTTATTAAAATTAATTAATCTTTTTTTACTATATTTATATAAAACTACCCAATAACATCACTCTCTGGGTGGCTTACACCATGAAAAAAAATATATTAAAGAACTACTTCCACGGATAATCTATCATATTATAGAACTGTTTCAAATGTCAACAGCTGATCTGCATTAATGTCAACAGAAATATAACAAGCAATTGTTTTTGTAGAAATCCGTGGACAGTTTCAGAGAAGGATTGCTGTGTAAACATTTATTTTTCTTTGGTTTCTACTGTAGATTTTTTTCTCAAGGTTTGGTGTTGTCTTGATGCTGTTTAAAACCTGCTTAGCTCAAGAAAGAGCAGCGCATAAGAAAATAAATAATAAAAAGGTCTGTATATTTCAGAAATAGGGTCTCTTGTATAGATTTAAATTTACACAAAAGCCATTATTTGTCTTTGTTCATGGTTTACATAACCAGAAACTTGATTAGAAGAATCTAAATCCAATGCCTGGAATCCCGTTCAGCAGTTCTTATGAGCTGGACTTATGATATCATAACTACTGAGGAGTCATATTTATGGTTATGAATGATTGAATGTGACTCCAAAAATCTACTTTCACAGCCTGTCAGCATTCTGACTAAAGTATTTCTGAGGGACTGGAGACTGGAAAATAGTACATGCAGCATGCACCTGTTTGTTGGTGCCTTTGGACAAGCAGTTGTGCAGGACCCTGAAGAGTTTCTCCAGCTGCCTGTTCTTAAGGCTCTTCATGACTGAGAAAGCACTGGGAACATCATTCCCAATGTCCCAATCTCCAGTGCCTAAGAAATGTTTCAGACAGGGCACTGCCAGGCTTTGTTTGTTTGTGTTTTTTAATGGGTAGAGATGAGCACCATCAGCTATAACTTCAATGACAGAGGTCTATCACCATAGTTATGATGATGATGCAGGATCATGTCCAAATTTCTTGTTCCTAAGTCAGAGGGAAGATGGATCCTACATGCAGCAGCTTGTATTTATTCATGATCAGTGATGGAGTAAATCAAATTTTATTTTGATTCACTTGTGCAGTACTTAATTTCTGACAGGGAGCAACCTTCATTGAGGGAGACAAGAATAATAATCAAATGCACCAACTGTTTCATTCTGTAGAATCTTATGACTCCTTGGGATTTCCAAGGTATTGTTATTCACAGAAAAGTTGATTGGTGCAAAATCAGGTCTATTCCACTTCAGCTAAACACTATTTACATGTATTTATGAGTAGCTGATCTTTTTTGTTTGTAAAAAATGTACCCAATACCTGATCCAAGTTTTTAAAATGTGTTGTTGTTGTGTGCCTTTAAGTCATTTCCAATTTATGACAACTCTAAGGTGAAACCATCATGAAATTTTCTTGACAAGATTTTTTCAGAGGGGATTTCCCATTGCCTTCTTCTGAGGATGAGAGAGTGTGATTTGCCCAAGGTCACCTAGTTGGTTTCTAAGGCTGAGTAGGATGACCTCCTGCTCCTCCTCTTTATTTATATCCCACTTTTTTCCAGCACTGGAAACAATTATTATTTACTTCTGCTTGATTATTGACCCCATAAATATTGGGTTCAAGATCTCGCTAGGTTGCCCTGCCTCTTGCATTGCTATAGCTTGTGCTCTTGCTAATTCCCATTCCCCAGTATTGGAGCATATTGAGGTGTCCCTCATGGGAATGCAATCATTCACACAGACCTAGCAAAAGAAAGGTAGGAGTTTGATAGAGGATTTTAAGAGGGATTTTTCAGGGGAAATACTACATCCTGAAGTCCGGGTAGTCAGAAGAAAAGTCAGTTGGAGCGGAGATTCTCACCACGTGGAAGCTGAGGGGAAGGCTCGGTGAACAGAGCAGCAGCAAGGCGGGATGGAAGCCAGGAGCGATCTGAAGAAGCGCTCAAAATCAGGAGGTCTTATAGGGGAAAATGTTCCTATAGGCTAGTCCGTTCCTGGGGAAAACAATGGGTTTCGGGCTGGAGACAAAGCCTCCGAAAGGTCAGTACTCTGCATGATAGTGCAGACAGTATGCAAACGAGGAGTGCTTGACAGTTGGATATTCAGCTCGTCAAGCTGCCTGCTCGGGGCAAGGAATCTTTTGTACACTGCATGCATACATAATGTGGTTTTAAAGTGCACTTGCCTGGAGGTCTCCTGAAGCGGCATTCCGGCAATTACTGGCCAGCCTGGATTTATTTTGCATTGTTCAGCTATTTTCGGCCGTGCCCGTGTGTGTGCTTGTCCAGGGGCCTCACAAGCATGTGGAGAGGAACGGTTTGAGATGGTCAATTTCTTGATATCAAATGATATCTAATAGACCATAGGTCCAGACTAGAAACCACAGTAACAAATGGATACATTTCATCCTTTTAGACAGGCCCAGTGAGCATGAACACATTAAGCTATATCTCTGGCCCTTCTGCCCCTCAGTTGATTACTACCATGGTCCCATCTCTTGCAGTGCACTTGCAGAAGAGACAACATTTTCGAGAGACTTTCTCTTCAGGTTCTGAGCAGCTCTTAGCAGGTATTAAGGTGTCTTCCTCTTCACCTGTGGCTCCCTCGATCAGTTTGCAGTTTTTCATTGCACTTTCAATTTTTAGAATGCAAATTGCACATCCAGATTATAGAAGGTATAACTGTAATGGGCAGTCATATTCTTGATCTCTACCCATTCCATCCAGAACACAGCTATATTATTTGGAAATTTGTACAAACATACACTTGCTGCTTATTGGGCAGTCATGGAAGTGAAATCTGTTTTTCCCTGAATGCTAACATTGTTCTGGCTACAAGAGCTGACATCAAATTTTCACCTCCACAAATAGGACCAGAACAATTCCAGAGGAGGACAACCAAAATGGTGAAGGGTCTGGAAGCCATGCCCTATAAGGAGTGGCTTAGGGAGCTGAGTATGTTTAGTCTGCAGCAGAGAAGGTTAAGAGGGGACACGATGGCTATGTTTTAATGTTTGAAAGGATGCCATGTCGAGGAGGGAGAAGACTTGTTTTCCACTGCTCCAGAGACTAGGACACAGAGCAATGGATTCAAGATGCAGGAAAGGAGATTCCACCTGAACCTCAGGACCACATAATAGAATTCATCTTTTCTTTTCTTTTCTTTTCTTTCTAATACATTACATTGGTTGTGACAAAAAACAAACAACAAAAATGAACAAGCTGGCAAACAAACCCAGTGCTGAAATAGATCTGTTGGGACAATTCTGTCAAAATTTTGATAAAAGGGACTAAAATTTCCATCCATTGGATTTTGCACAAAACCTCTTCATAATAGCTTTGCAAAATAATCCAGAAAAAAAGAAAAAGAAGAAGAGGAAGAAGAAGAAGATAAGAGTGATGAAGATAGTATCATCCAGACATGAAAAAACTCTGGAAAATTGGCTCCTGTACTCTAGCCTCTTCTAACTCATATGTTGTTGAGTTAAACCACTTGTAAAGGTACAAGATGCATACTTCAGAACCCTAAATTTCCTTTGCTGGGACCTCTGCAATGTCCTAAAAGTGAAATCTAGTCTACTGTAACCTGCATTTACTGCACAATTGTCTTGTTCTTTGGAAATCTCAGGCAGATTTCTTTGAGTCAGTTTTTCTTGTTTTTAGCTAAACTCAGTTCATCGAATTGGATTAGTAAAATTATTGAATTAGTAAAATTAGCAAAAAAAAAAAAAGTATCTTTAAATGCCACTAAAATGCTATGCCTGATGTGAAAGAACGGAAAGATCTGAAGAATATTCAGTATGACCTCTACAAAGTTAAACCACATGATGCAAGCTGTTAATCCTTAAATTAATGTTTCACAGACTAGTAGACAAGAATATGTATGTGTTTCTTTTCAAGTGCCTTTTAGCAGGCATTGTATAAAACAGGTAAAATTCAGAGACTAAGATTAATTTCAGCCAGCATATGCTTGATTAAGATGTATTGGAGACTCAGCATGGTGTAGTGGTTTAAGCATTGGACTATGGTCCTGGAGACCAGTGTGATTCCCCATTCAGCCATGGAAACTCAATGGGTGACCTTGTGTCCATCACACAGTCTGAGTCTCAGAAAACCCCATGATAAGTTCACCCTAGGGTTGCCATAAGTCAGAAATTACTTGAAGGCATCCGACAAGAACAAGAACAACTATTTTGTTCAATGTAAAGTTGAAGGCTTTCACGGCTGGAATCCATAGGTTGTTGTAGGTTTTCTGGGCTTTGAGGCCGTGTTCTATTAGAATTTTCTCGTGACGTTTCACCTGCATCTGTGGCTGGCATCTTCAGAGGATCATCTGAAGATGTCATCTGAAGAGGATCCTCTGAAGATGCCAGCCACAGATACAGGTGAAACGTCATGAGAAAATACTAATAGAACACTGCCTCAAAGCCCAGAAAACCCACAACAACCTAACTGTTTTGTTGTCTTTGACTTCCTTCATCTTGAATACCGAAAAATCTGTATGATGTTCTTTGAAAGGAATATAATACATAGAATAAAACAATCAAAGAAATTGTTTCAGTGCTTCAAATTTGCAGCATGCAGTGCAAATATATTGCATGCTGACACTTTATGGGCCAATAAGACATTATGATGAAATGTTCAGTACGTTAACATATTTGTCATAGTGATTTCCTATAAAAATGGGCAGCATTTAAATTGTGAGTGTGATACTTAAGATGGAGAACCACAACTCCACCTCTACTTTCCTCCCCAAATAGCTTTTGTCTAGTTTTTTTTCTCCTCTTCCCATGAAACTCTGAGACTAGACCTAAACAGTTGAAAGGAAGGTGAAAAATAGCTTGGGAGAAGTAATTTTAAGGGAAAATACTCAAAAATACTTTCAGCATATCTTCTTATCTACCCGGATTACACTTCAAAAACAGTCCACCCCTCGCTAGATAAATGATCATGACCTGCAGTATCACATTGACAGTCTCACCATTATGTTTATGTTGGCCTTCTAAGAGGGCCAGCTGATGTGTAGGTACTCTTGAGCAGTCCTAAAGATTTAAATGGCTTTACTCATAATCTTTATAGGGCCATCCATGTTCATCCTTACAACTGAGAAGCGAGCTGTATCTGAAGCAAAGTGTCTGGCATCTTCCTAGCATATGGTGTGCAAGTAGCATCTTAAATGCCATGAAATGTCAATATTAATGCCTGATGGCACTGCAAAAAACTAATTTTTAAGTCAGACAGGGCTAAATCCAACTGAGTGGATTTGTTTATATTCTCTAGCACAGAGATATGGGCTAAATCCCAAACTGTCTTTTGACTTGTGTTAGAGATATCTTTTCCATATCTCACTTACAAGCTCCCTTTGCTGTGCTCTTCTTATCGGCTCAAGAGCAAAGTCTAAAATTAACATCTTTTCCTTGCCTCCCAGAGGCTCCAGTGGCCTCTTGGTAGAGAGAAGCAGCCATAATTTATGCAGAAAATAATTTATGCTCTTTGGCATCCCATGAAAAAGAAATTAGTAACCAGATCCAGCTTTAGCAAACTTGAAAAACAAACCACGATTGCAGGCTGGTGGTTATACTGGGTGCTAACACATTTATGGCCAAGGAAGAGATAATCCTAGCAGATTTAGTAAGACTTGTGAGACTGACAAGATACAATGTGACATTATAGGATCTTTTTACAGTATGTTAAAGGCTGGCAGGCCTTTCAAAAGGCCTTTTTATTTCCACCTGGCTCTGGATGAATAAAAATGTACCCACTCATTCCTGGGTTGCATTAGTGTAGAAATGATCTAAAGATGATATCATGACAAGGAGAAGGGAGGGGAGATAAGACAAATTGTGCCAGTTCATCATGTTTTAACCCAAGTAACAGTTTTAATCCAAGGCTGAGGAGGGGGGAGAAAAAATCTTATTCCCCAGGCCACAAAGTCTATACACTCTAGTGATTATAGGGTTGCAACACCAGCCTTACATTAAAGATGAGTCATAAGAATCATATTTAACATTATAACAAAAAATCAGGGGTTAACTGGATCTGTGGCTGATAGAGAAAAAACAACCCAGTAGATTTGTCAGGACAGGAAAGGCAAAAACTTAAGAAATGGATTACTTGTAGGCAGGGAGCTCAGAACTTGTTTTAAAGGGAGGGGGAAGTGAACACTAGCAGGCAGGTTGTTATTAATTTTGCCTACTTGCAGGTATTGGCAAGGGGAGGGAAAATTACTTTTCCCAGCCTTAAATCCTTAAATATGGAGGCTGTTATAAGCACAGTGTCTACTTAGAAGAGTCCTCCATATATTCCGTGTAGTTGAAGTAAGTGTACATAGGACAGATTGCAGGCATCTTTATTATTCCTGGGAGGGTTCAATGGCAATAGCTCTTCTAATACTTCTTAATTCTTGATCATTTAGCACACTTCTAACTGATGATTCCAGAGGAGGCTTAACTGCATAGGAGTCTTGGTGGTCCAATTTTGACAGAGCACTTTAAGGGAGACCAGCCCCCTAAGCCAGATCTTGGGGGAGTAAGGTTTCTCCCCCTCCATTCCTGAGTTCATGCTTATAGTTTAAAATCTTATCAGCAAAGTCTGGAGGTTTGACAGATACTCTCTGTTTCTTTCTAACTTCCTGGCTTTGCTGTGGTTAAACTTTATTGGCTGATCACTCCATTTCTACAGCAAATTTCAAAGGAAAGATTTCATACAGAGGAGGAATGGGTTGTAATCCAGAAGCTTTTGTTGGCCTGCAACTTCCAGCAGCCCTAGACAGTACAGCCAGTAATAAGGAATACTCGGAGCTGTGATACAGAAAAATCTGGAGGTATACATTTTGCCTACCCTTGATAGTGTAACATTCTTGTAATTGTTATATTATTATTACAAAACTATTGTGGAGTCCTTTTCAGTCTATAAATTCTTGTCAAGATTGTTGATGGGCAGGCAAGGTTTTCCTATGAGTGGATGGCAGAAGGAAGAGGCGCTGTGGCCAGACAGCCAGGTGCAAGGCCAGAAGAATTGTTATGGCTATGTCTTGTGTATTAGAAAAGGCCACACGCCAGAGCACTGATTGGGTCACCCCACTTGTTCTAGGGTGACAAGGTAGCATAAGAAGGCTGGGGTTTGCCTTGACCAGCTGCCAGTTAGACTCTCTAGCTGGACCTGCCACGCCATTGGCAGAATACTGTTTGTAAGGGGAGATGCTGCCCGATTTTTCTCCGTTATCTTCTGTTATTCCTCTTTGTCTAATTGCTGGAAAGCTAGCATGTTTTTGCTAAGCCTTATCTTAGAGTGCGGCAATAAATCAGTATTCTAAGGCCATTTCTGCACCGGGTGAGGGAATCGCCCCATGCCAGTACTTACTGGACTTCTTGGCTCCATGCTAGGGTCCAGGCTGGTCTGGAGGAGTCCGTGGCCGCCGCTCCACACTGCTCCGGGGATGAAAATGGCAGCTTCCAGTTGTTGAGGCTCTCCACCAACCGCTGAAGCTCGCCAGCCTAAAGCCTGCCCCTGGCAGATTGCAGGCTTGCACTGGTGCGAGCCTGCAAATCTGCACCGGAGCGCGGGCATGGAGTGGTGCGCTCTGTGCTTTTGAAAGACCTGTTTCAAGTGGTCTTTCAAAAGCACGCTGGACAACCACTTCAAGTCATTCCGGAGCAGGCTGAGGTGCAGAACTACACTAAGTAGGTCCGACCCAGTCTGCTCCCAGGTGCAGACGTCCTCCCTGAAGGACGCTCTGCACTGTTTCTTTAAGCCCGTGCAGAAATGGCCTAAGTCTTACTTAATGAGCCTCTGGAATTTTTTCTGCTTCACTGGGACTCTCTGCTGCAGTGAAGCCTTGCTTCACAGATAGCACTCTGCTCATGCTCAGAGTAGCCAAATCCTGCCAACCCTCACAGTTCTTTCCTCAGTTATGCTGAGTAGCATCCTCCTTTGCCTGTGTACTGAACTTTATGGAGGAATGGCCAGGATAGAGGAGGCAGAATAGGAATGAGTATGACTAGTTACCAGAGAGATGAGAGGGCATGGGGAAAAGGAGGAAGTTCTGTCACTGAAAATAGGCAACTGGGAGACAGTGAAAAACAGTGACAAGAGATTCAGTTGGCTGGGAATGAGGTGGTTTGCAGGCATATAAGTTGCAGCAGTAACTTTTCTGTTAAAAAAAAATAAATCCAGATTTATCTATCCATTGGAATAGTCACATAGACCAAGTCTCCAGCAGCTTGCATATGCTGATCAACTGGTGTACTGATGGAGGCTCCTCCTCTTTCTTTGCTTCTTCATCAAGTGCAACAGAAGCAGCAGCCTCAGCCCCCAGCATAATGCTGTTCTTTTGTCTCCTGGTATCCAAGAGAAGCTGGAACATGCCAAATACTTCCTTTCCACACACTGTATCTATAATCTCTGTACACACACAGAGATGGGCACTACAGCAAAAGTAATAATAGTGATAATATGGTTTTCACTGGATTCACACTATATTCCCATCTAAAGTGTGTGGCAGGGGTCCTATCAGCTTTGCTGGTGGTAGAACTACATTTTTCAAGTTGAAGGTGACCATGAGGACAGAGAGAAGCCACAAAGACAAAGTAAGGAAGAAAAGGATGACAGTGATGGCATCAGAAAGGGGGAAAAAACTTCTAGTTCCATGTCTTATGTTTTCCAAATACCTGGCTTCTGTGAGAACCCATGAAATGAAGGTGATATGGGAGGGATTGCTTAGACAATTGCCTGTCTTCTGGGGCAGGTGGTTATCCTCCCATATTGCCTTGCCTCTGTGGACACAACTTTCACATGCAATTACTTCCAATAAAGTTGGGGAAAAGCAGAGATATGCCGTATACAGCTATGAAGGCCAGATAGTCAAGGAAAAGCTAGCATAGAAATAGCAGCCTTTTCCTCTTCCTGCTACCACTTAGTTAGATGATGTTGCAGAAAATGTAAAGCTAGTGGTGATCCCTGCAGTGGGGCTGCTCCATGAGCCATTGACCTCAAAGAGTTTCCTGGAAAGGAAAACAAAACAAAACAAAAAAACAGCTGTAGCCAATGAGCACAAATGTTGTGGCAGTCCCTGACTCACTGGAAAAAATAATACAAGTCCTTCACATCAGATAGCCTGAGAAGATTGGTGTAAAGAACTATTACTTCACTTTAGTGCCACTATATAAGCCTGGCTAATGTCACCTTTTTCCTGTCAATACAATGCTTATGTTTTAAAGAAGCCAATAGAAAGAGTTAGAGTTATGCCAGCAGGGATGCAACGGTGACAGAAGGACATAAAGTCCTTCATCTTTCTGTTGGAAGGCAAATCTTTTTTTTTTTTAAGTTACACCTTTTTATCATCAGATCAACAAAGCTAGAAGAACTGACAAATCAGTACAACATAGTCATGTCAATCTAACATTTGATCACAAATATAGGATTTTGGGTTCAAGCAAAAGTCAAGCTGAAGGACATAACTTTCACATGCAATCGCTTCCAATAAAGTTGAGAAAGAGCAGAGAGAAGCAGTATACTTTTATGTCTGATTTTTTTTTCTGAATATATCACTCTTCATTTTTTTTTAAAGATAAAGTGAGATATTGTGAGGCATATTGCAGCATATTGTATACTAAAACAGTGTGGGAATATGGCTTAAACCTAAATCTGTTTTTATAAGAAGAAAGCTTGGGAAAGCAGGCCTCTCCGACTTGCTTAGCACTCTTAGATCTAGGGGAGAAGCCCTCCCCATTGTCCCACTAGTAGGGAAAGCACCTCAGGATGGTAAGACAGGGCCTTCTATATAGTGGTACCCCCTTTTGGGATGCTCTTCTTCAAGAAGTACACTTGTATTGACATTTTGGTGCCAAGATAAGATCTATTTGTTCATGTGAATAATATGATTAACAAATATAACTCAATTCGTCATGTACTTGATTATGGCCCTTTCCGCAGCTTACCCTTTCACGGAGCTGAGGTGCGGGGATCGTGTGAGCAGCCTCCAGCAAGAGGCTCTCGTGTACCCACTGCTTCAGCTCCGCACAAGCTGCCTGCTCCTGAGCAGGCAGCGCAAGAGCCCCGCCTCTTCCTTCCACAGCACAGTCTGGGAGTTTCCCAGGCTGCGCTGGGGCAGGAAGCATGAGCACTGTGGCTCCGGAGGCTCCACACGCATGGCAAGTGCATGCAGGGCCCTGGAGCAATGCGCAATCGTGCACCATTTTCAGCTGAAAGCTGAAAATGAAAAAGTGTGTGAATGGTGCCTGCCCTACCTTGGAGCGTCGCGTGACTGTGAGTGCATTGTGCAGATCGCTCCTCACAATTGCATGATGCTCCAGGCACCCTTTCACATGGCAAATGCCATGCGAAAAGGGCCATGTTTCCTTATTGTTATTGGCTTCATCAGATGTGTTGCATTTTAATGTTTCAGTAGTGTTGTCTAGCCTTGGACTTCATTCAAATGAAATATGGAATGTCTGGTGTTGTCAAATAATTGCTGGGTAGTTCTATTTGTTATCAGCGGCTGATACAAAACAGACAAACAAACAAACAAGCCTATATTCCAGATATCAATCCCTTCCTGCCAGTGAAGGGCAGGAAGGGATTGATATCTGGAATTTTGGAAAGAAGTAAATCTCAAATATGAGCAAACGCACACACACACGCACACACGCACACACACACACGAGAAGATAAAATGAGGAGTTGGAATCATGTTGCCAATGGCTTCCATATTGCGCAGAAGGAATGTATTCCAATTTTTAGTCCATAATGAAGCTATCAAGTTGAACCTACTCAGAAGTAGGGTTCAGCACAGTGGATAGCGTCTTCAAAGTTCAGTAAAACCCAGAGTAGACTCACCATTCCATTGACACCAAAGCTACTAGCTACTAGATATTGAAATAAGAATGGAATGATCTAGGATCAAATTCTTACATAAAGCTCATTGCTTGGCCTTGGGATAGTTCTAGTCAATATTTCAAAGCCTCATCTAGCTTTTCGGGCTGTTGTAAGATAAAATGATGCGGGACTGACAAGTACAGAGATCTTAATTTGTTGTTAGAAAGTGAAATATAAATCTAACAGATGTATTCAGCTACTGGTTTGCCATGCCCAGACCTACTCCTCTCTTTGTTCTTTCTCCAAGACAGGAAGTCAACATGGAGTCACTTTGAACAAGAATGCCAGTTGTGATCGAACCTTTCCTACCAGTTTCATTTTGGGATTTGTTTTGTTTGTTGTTATATGTTTATTTTTTTTCCTTTTTAAAAGTTTACTAACAGCCATGTCTGTGAAACATTTAAGCTGTGTAATTAAATTGGCTAGAATCCAGGTGTTCCAGATCAACGGGCTTGTAAACTGTGTTGTTTTAGTTCTAAAGATTCTGAAAGGATTTAACTTGAAAATGTTGCAAATCTGCATTCGTGCTTTTAGAATCAGTGAGAAGTGCTCTGGGACTTCAGTGGATGGGCAGGATATACAGCCCATGGAATGGTATGCTGACAGCAGTTGTGAGGTCTTCATCTTTTGCTGGTTAAATGCAATGAATAGTAAAAGCAAAATTATTATTATTTGTTCCTTATAACATTGAGAATTCCTGACATGATTTTGAGAGGCTGCTTGATTGGAGACTCTACCAATTGAGGAGGATTTATAGAGATGGAGTGATAAGCCACGTCTTGTCCAGCAAGTATAAACTGATTCTTAGTTGTCAGAGTATATTGTGTCAGATGTGCAGTGGTTTATTGCATTTATTTTATTTTACATTAAATTAACACTGCTTTGAAACTGGAAGAAATAGAATTACTAAGATAATAAAAAATCTCTTACATAATTTATGATTTGGCTGTAACATGTCACCACAGAGTAATAATCTCTGTATATTTAAATGGCAGAATGGATCTTATGTGGGTATATAAAGCAGGATTTTGAAGAAAAAAAATTACTGAAAAAATACTGTGGGTATCAAAGGTGGTAGTTATTGCTTCCTCCAATCTGAGTGTAAATACAAATACTAGTTTTAAGGAAGACTGAAGTAATTCCTATTCAGTATAATGTCAATGCCTTCAGTTTTGTACATCCCCACAGCCTATAATTTGCTATTTACAATGTACATTTAAGAGGAATGTTTCTCCCCTCCATTCTTCCTAGGGAACATTAAACCTGCCTATTACAAAGGACTCCTGCTAGTATAAACAGAATTCAGTCACCAACTTTTTCTAGGACATGTGAAAATCCAATAATGACTTTCTGTGAGCCATCATGCAGCTCCCTTAGAGCCCAATTTTGCAAGCTGCCAAACACTTTAAAATGTTGCTTAACATAGCGTTGTTTTAGGCAGGGTCACTGTAAGTGGAAACCATGACACACCTATCTTGTCCCAGCACTTGCAATGTACACAAGTGAGGAAACATGTCCTTGGAGGATAACCAGGATGTGAGGCACCACTATGGCAATTGGAAGACTAAAATATAGGTGTGGTGAGCTGGAGGAAAAGAAAAACAGGAGCACGGAACACAAAAACTCTGGTGACCAGGGAAAGAGGATCTCTCTGATGGAACTGGCTGAGGAGGAATATCAAGGCACAGGTCTTGTTCTGGAGCCAGATAATGGCAAAGGATAACTTAAATGTTCTTGGCAAAGTTACTACAACTATATATTTAAGTATTCCAGTTTGTGTGGAGGCTACAACACCTGGAAAATGTTTGACTATGACAGCCATTTTTTTTTTTAAAGAAGGCAGTTCAACATGGAATATTTCTTACAGATGAAAGCATTTTGCCAGTTTGGTAGGAAAGAAAGATTCCTAGCTGTACCGTAAATAGAACTTTGAAGAGCTTTAAAAACTACAGCAATCCTGCTCCTGATTGTGACTTTCACCCATTTAACGTAGCTCTTAAAAATCTATATTCCCCCCTCACTTCACTGTTAGAATTAATCAGACTTTTTTTCAAGTGGCATTAAAAGCCTACTTTAAAGGCACACTTCCTTTTGAGTTAATGCAGCCAGATTAGCCATCTATTATGCTTTTCAGAGATTTGCTGTGCAGAAGTCAATCTGCAATCCTGTTCTTTGCAAGCAACTATGTTGTTAGCATTTCAGTTTAAAGCATACATTACAAGTGAATTACTCTTTAACCCAAGCACTTCATAAAGCACGTTGCTAGTTAAGGAGAACTGTGACATTTTGTGAGACAAGTATGACATATATACGTGTGTGTGTGTGTGTGTGTGTGTTTATAAAAATTTGAACTAAGTGAAATAATTATCCCTTAATAGAATCAAGGACTGAATAATCCAAAGTTTAAGACTGGATTATGTCAATCTGAAAATGAGATGGATTTTAACAGATAAAGAAGATGGTTTCTCTGAACTCATTGAAGATGAAACTGCATAGGATAGAACCAGGTGGATGCATTAATATTTTAGCTGTCAGATTTGCTGCACAATTTACATGTTAAGTGTCACTCTGATAGGCTGCCTGGATAAATGCCTACTAACCTACGCTGCTCCTTACTAAGAAGAAGAAAAATGTTTGACATCATAGATTCAAAAAGTCTCTCTCTCTCGCTCTCTCTCTCTGTTTCCAGGTGAGGCCTTTACTGGAGTGGTCTACTCATTCCACACCCCTGAATATGGACATTTTCTTGCATTTCTTCATATCCTTGTAGTTCACCTCTTAGATGCACACTCATTTGTCAGGAAACTACAGTAGGACCCCCATATCTGTGGATTCATTATCTGCTGATTCAATTATCCATGGTTGGATCCCTGCTGCTGCACAATTGCAGTGGCAGTGGGCGGGAGAGAAGCGAAGAGGACGGGATCATGCTCATTGCTGCCTCCTGCCCCACACCCCAGGCCCGATTGTGGTGGCAGCAGGGAGAGGAGTGCTGGATCATGCTCATCGCTGCCTCCTGCCCCTCACCCTGGGCCTGATTGCGGTGGCAGTGGGCGGGAAAGAAGTGTGGAGCACGATCCTGCTGCAGTTGGTCCTGCAGCAGCTCCTCACCACCTCGATTGGTGGGGGACAGGGTGTTTGATCCTACCCATGGATTTCAGTATTTGCAGGGGGACAGAACCAATCCCCCACGGATATGGGGGTCCTAATGTATACAATATACTGTTGTGGCTGTGTGCCTTCAGGTTGTTTCTGACTTATGCTGACACTAGGGTGAATCTATCACAGGATTTTCTGGGACGTTGGGTGTGTGATGTGCCCAAGGTCACTCAGTGGGTTTCCATGGATAGTAACTTAGCAATGGAAATTACATGGCAAATTTCCCAATTCACCACTTCCTCACTGTAAGCTAGTGGGCTGATTAAGCCCAGCCTCCTTTGTCTTTTCCCTCACTCCCTCCTTTGCAGCTCCTCAGCTTCCCCCACATTGACACGCAGTGACTTTCATTTTTCTGGCAGTGGCAGGCACCAAGATGACACTGACCATACACACTTTATAGGGCTGGGCCAAGACATTTTGCTGCCTCATGGACAGAAAGGCAACTGATACACCTCACTCCTCAAGTCAAAATGCACATCACCCAGTGCTGACTAGCTGAGACAGAAAAAACAAAAAACAAACAAAACCACTCTAAACACAGCAACATAAATTATCATATGCCAAATGATAATTCTGGCTGATAAAAGCTAAAGGCAGGTACCATATTTGTAAGCGCAGTGCTCCTTATGATCTTTTATGGAAGTGCATGATGCTTATTTAACACAAAATACAAATAAAAAACTATATAAAATCCCGAAAAAAAAAAAACATTAAATTCCAATAACAGTTACGCAGTCAAATCCATACTCAGAGTAATAGCCTACCTTACTTCATAGATATCACCCAGATGATTGCAGAAGCATTGAACTGGCTAGCTTTTTCTTCTTTTCTTTTCTTTTCTCTTTTCTTTCCTTTTCTTTCTCACTGTTACTACAACTTTCCTGACTCTATAATTTCCCACTCCGGTATCCAAAATGAGCCCTATCATTTTATTCCTGCACAGACATGGAGGCAGGATTCCTTCTTCTAAGTCAGTGGTTCTCAACCTGGGGGTCGGGACCCCTTTGGGGGTGGAACGACCATTTCACAGGGGTCACTGCTTCTCAGTCCTGCCCCCCCTTTTAAAAGAAGGTGGCCTCACAGCCAATGGGAGCAGTGCTTCTGAGACCCCTGCGCTGGGGTTCAAACTGCAAACTCCAGGATTCCATAGGATGGTGAAAGTAGAATAATAGTGCTATAACAGACTAGTGCAGAAATAGCCAGGATGACTTTCTCCTCTCGCTTTTGTTGTGCGTGGACCCTTGGCACTCGCCACATGCATGTGTTGTGTTCTTCACCCTGACTAAGACAGTCAATGCAAGACGCATTCCTCGCTTTTTGTATGTTCAGCGTCCACACTCCCTTTAAGGGAGAGAGGAAGGGAGGAAGTGAAACAAAACGCGTCTGCTTATGCCGCCGTCATCTTTCCTCTCTCCCTGTCCTTTCCTCCCTGCACCTCGTGTAAAATGTGGGCTGCATTGCCTTTGGGAGTGACTGGCTTTTTGAACTGTGGAAACCCAACATTCAGAATTAGAACTACTGCCTTAATTCTGGCATTGATGGACGTTTTCTGTGCTTAAAAAAGGGGGGAGGGTTAACAGTTTTTAGGCATTAGAAGTCTGTCCAGAGCAGTGATTTAGGGCAGTGTTTCCAATCTATTTGATGTTGGAAATAACTAACTAACTAACTAACTAAATAATAAATAAATAAATAAATAAATAAATAAATAAATAAAAAAAAAGCGAAAATGATTTTATGGTTGGGGGTCACCACAACAATACAGTTCCATGAGGAACTGTATTAAGGGGTCGCGGCATTAGGAAGGTTGAGAACCACTGTTCTAAGTGAACAATTCTAACTTTGTAGAGATTCACTTGATGGTATTATCAGGTCAAAATCCCAGTTTTACTATAAACCAATGTGGTCACCATGTGACAATTACAGCTTCTCAGCTTAACCTACTTCACAGGAATGTTGCTAACATAAAAGTGGGTTTGGGGAAAAATAACAGATAACACCTTCAGCTCTAGGAGATAAATGGAATGAAGTTAGTTAAAATAGGTATAGCTTTTAAAACACATACACACAGTCTCACACACACACACACACACACACATTACTGTCATAAAGAAAGTGATACATTTCCAAGAGCCTTTTAGGAAGACTGATTTAGACTACAACCTCAAACACTTTCACCTCACTGGGAATTGTTTCTGAATAGATAGCTATATACTTGCATTGTTAATTTAAATGGAAATTGCTCTCATAGAGGCAGACTCTAATCTTTTCCCCAACATATACAGATATGCACATTCCCGTCCTTCTCTCTCCATGATTCTCTCTTTCTCTCTCCAACACATTTTCTCCTGCCTCTGTTTCAGGCACATACGGATAAACAACCACACCTATTTCCCTACATCTCTCTCATGCAGAGACACACATGTATTACTCTCTTACACAGAGATATGTAAAACACACCAGCCTACTCCATCTCCAATCATCCTCTGACAGTTCCTGAAGCTCTCAGTCATTTAATGTCTGGCAAATAACAGATCAGTCTCTGGCATTTCCAAGACAGGGGGAGATGAGATAGCAAGTTATGAATAAGACCACTGATGAACACATAGGAGGGTCATTACCAATCAAACTAAACAATGTTTGGTTTACATAGACAGTCAACTTTGTACAAGTCAGTTACCTATGTTCCTCTGAAATGTGCTTTCATGTGAGCAAAAGATGTAGTTCTGTCCAGTTTTTCCTTTCATCAGTTAATCTCTCTACTGCCTTTCCTTGGGCATATTTCTGGAGTAGACTGACTCATTTTCACAGTGATGATCAAATTCCAAACACAAGGTATTCTTGCTGAATACATCTTGAAAAAAAAATCATGCCAGTCACTTCTTCATAAGTTAATATCCATGCCAGGGGACAATGCAGGGTATATGCACCTCTGAGCTTGAAAAAATTACTTTATTGCACTATAGATCCCAGATATTTTATTTATTTATTTGTATCCCACCTCTCCATATGGATCGAGGTGGTGAACAACTTACAAATAGCATGTATTTCGATACATTTTTTCTACACATGCCCCCAACAAGCGGGGTACTCATTTTACCGACCTGCGGAAGGATGGAAGGCTGAGTCAACCTTGGAGCCCGAAAGGATCGAACTCACAACCTTGTGGCTTGCAGTACTAGCATTTAACCACTGCACCACCAGGGCTACAGAGGGTTCTGAGATTTGTAGTACAGAAAGATATCTTATTTCAGCTCTGATGCATCTGCACACTTCGCCTGTATGAACATCAGTGGTCCAGATGAATACATATATTTCTTAATTTGCATCCTTCATTTCTGGCACTTAGCACTAGGGTCTGGCCTGCTGGCTATAGATGTATTTCAATATGTTGTTCTCATTTCCCCCCGCTTTTCCTAGTATCCCATTCTCAGACTGATTTCCTAGGATGGGAGCAGAATGTCACTGAAAGATGAACTTTTTGTAATGTATTTTGAAGGTAGCCCTGCTCTGCCTGTAAAGATTTAGTGAAACAATGTCTGCAATCTTTTCAGAGCTCATTTTCTTTCTCTGCTAGATTTGGAAACTAAAAGTAAGGACTGGCAGCCTATTGGGAAGTTATGTAATCAGGAAACTGACTTACAATCACATAAAATTGAATAGCACCCATTGCATAATGTTTGTATCCTAAAAAGTGGAGGGAACAACATAGCTACACCTTTGGGACTATTGCACAAGTGGAGCCAGCAGTGCGGCTGTTGTGCAGTGGTCCCAATGCACAGTGTGATGTGCAATATGTCTTGTTGTTGCACGATGTTCCCAAGGTCTGTGTCCTAAGGTGAAGTGAAAGCCCTATTGCCCAATGGAACATCTTGTTCAATGTGTCCCCATTACAATTCATTAGAATGGTGCTAAAGTTAAGCATCACAGCCTTTGATGTAGGATCTCAGATATAAAAGTCAAAGTTTGTCTGTTTGTCTGTGTCAGGTGAAGACCTCATATGATTGGCTGCCTTAGAAGATTCTATGGAATCCTAGGGTTTGCAGCTTAGGGAGAGGCCTTTAGAATTCTCAGCCGGAGAGCTCTTGAATAGGCCGGTTGCTATGGAAATGAGGCCTAACAGCAAGGAGGAGGACAGTGCATTCCCTCAGGAACCCAACCTCTGTATGTTAATAACTTTGAATACAGACTGGATTGGGGAATATGGGGAAAAGTTACGGGTGCTAGAAAAGACAGTTTGGGAAATTAGAGACACAGGATCTCAAATCTTTCTAACAAGTGTTACCTATGAGAAAATAAAATCCCAGGCAACACTGGGTATATATGCTAGTGTTTTACCAAATATGAGATTCCATTCCAAGGATTAAGTTGAATCTAGGCTATAAGGAATTACTATAGGTTTGGAACACCCACTGCCATGATGGCGAAAGTTCATTCTGTAGTAAAATGCCACCTTTGTCAAAAGTGGTAAGGGCTTCTTTTTTCCTTTTGCAATCCTCCAGGTAAGGTGGCATCAGAAGATAATTAATTGGATCTAAAAAGCCATTTAAGAAAAATGTATGGCTCATAAGCAGTTTGGAAAATAATCAGAGGTGCCTAGTCTGCTTGAGCAATTAAGTCTATGGATGCATTTCAGTTTGCCCTGCAGTATGAGGTATTCTTGATATGTTTGAATTCTAAACTGCAACCTTTGAGCAAATTTCTTATCTGACAGTGTTAGCAGAAAGTGATATAACTCCTAAGTTGTGTTCAATCTCTTGGTACTTACAGGTGAGCATTGCAAAAGAAATATTTATATTCCTGAGCACAAATTGTTTTATGCCTAATCTGTGACTACCCTTATATGCCATTATATATAATTGAAGTTTCCAGCTAGTTTCAATCTGTAGCTATAAGGAATGTGTTCTTTTTAAAAAGATGATTCAGAGGAAAATTTTAGCACATGAAAGTTTCTGATTTTCAGAATTTTATTGAATATTGTTAAATTCTGTATAAAATCATTAAAACAGATGACATTGATTTTCATGTTGTATTTCATGTAACGTTCAGCTGCTTGGATCGGCCAAATTCAACAAATAAATTTCTGGCTTGTTGTTTTCAACGTTGGAGGGGAAAACGGCACATGGAACTTTATTTTTAAAAAGGTCTGGAACAAAGAGAACAAAATATCCTAATCATGCATGAACAGAAATGTTTTTTTTTTTTTTAATCATGGTTGATACCAGCTTATTGTCAGATCACATGGGCTACAAGTCACAAGTTTTCTTAGTAGCTTACAGGTACCTTCTCAAATGTTGTACAAGGAGGTTTCAATAACTCAGGGAACAGTGCTTTTTCTCCTTTTGTACAATAGTAGACAAATGGAACCCAGGTGGAGCTCTTTTCCTCAACCCAAGTGGCCACCAGTTGGCCACTAAAGTGCACCTGGGTTCTGTTTGTCTGGAAGCCTGAAAAAAAGGAACATCTACTCTCCTGGACCTGTAGCATTAAGTACACTGGCATTACTTCACACATATTCCAATATCTAATAGGATCTCAGCCATGGTGTCATTTGGTTATGTGAACTGGCTCTTAGTTTAAATAAAATCAAAGATTAGGGGCGTTTCCTATAAATTAGATGATGTGTTACAATGAAGAACACAACACATGGCAACATTATTATGTGATAGGCTGGCTGTATGCTGGTTTCCTGCAAAATCACTGTTTTATAACTAAACATAGAATAGCAAGACCAAATACAGAAACTGGGGTAAGTAAGGGCTATTTTATTTGACCTAACCTATTTAAGCTTCACTGGACTGGAAATGAAGCAAGAGGGCTGGGGGAGCAACCTGATGATTCCAACTGAGACCAGATATCAGCCCCTTGACAATCTCCTTGATTTCTCCTTCTTGTAGGTTTCTCTTAGGCCAGCTGTAATTGAAAGGTAACCTGGAGGACTCCCACCCAAGCCCCAGTACTCTATAAGTAAGAGTCCAGATTCCAGGTTAACCTCAGGGGTGGCCTTCTTTCCAACTCCCCAGGCCACAGAACCCTATAAGGGGAGGTTTCAGAGTCCTACCTTACATCAAAAGGGTGCCAAAGGTGATCACCAAAGTTTTATAGTCTCCCCCTGCTACCTGCCAGGTGAAAGCCTATTTAATGACAACATTCTGCCACTTATAACCACAGAGTAGGGAGTGGGGAGGGGGACTCTAGATAAAAAGGGGAAAAAATTCCTTCGTAGCCCTGAGGCAACCAGACAAATCCCATACTGCATATGGTGGTAGGGTGGGTTGTGTTGCAAAGATCAAAAGAGGCATGTGAGAGGGTAGTCAGAACTTAAATAGCCTCTGTCTTCCCCCATCACATACAGCATTCTGGCAACTTGTGCCAGAAACAAAGTATCTTGGTCTCTCCCGTGGACAGTATCAAAGCCTTAAAACCCCACTCCCCAGTGCTATTCTACCTGAGTCCAGGTAGGTATTATCAGTACTCCTCTATGAGAAAGATGTTTAATACTGGTTGCAAGTTGCACTGTTAATAATTCTCCACTTTTTCATCCAGCTCATGTTCAACCCACACTCACATTTTATGCCACCTTATACCTTTACTTCCTAAGAGCAGGTTTTTGTTTTTGTTATTGTTTTTGCTGTTTCAGATCAAGATATGGACCATGAATTTGTACACAGACAATCTGACATGAACCAGCCTGATATAATCATGTCATGCAGAAAATTATGGGTGTCCTTAATGAGATAAAAGCAGATTTGTCTCATAAAGAACAAACAGTTGAAATGTTCTTCATAGTACAACTTTGGGAAACTCCTATTCACTTCAGTTAGCCTTGTTCAAAAGATCTTCCCAGTGGATTGTGTCTCCTGTTAAATATTTTATGAGAGGTGCCTTTTTTTCTTTTTTTTAATCACAAGCCAAGCAACAGGATAGAATTTCTTTGAAATGATTGTTGGTTTTGTGACACATTTGAACGCTGTGTCATTAGTGCCAAGAAAAATCACTTTGTGAGCACAAAGAGGAGCATTACTGTTGAACTATTTCCTCCAAAGTGAGGCATCCAGATGACTCCTGAGTGCCAGTACAGTAAGACAACCACCTTCCATAACCTTAAAGCCCTATATAGATTGCATACAGATTTAATTTAAAATGGTATCAGAATGATGAAATCTTACTCATGCTCAACTCCTCCTCCAAAGGTTGAAGGGTAGCACCTCAGTTCATTCTGTCACCTCATCACTTGTGCGTGGCCGTTGCTCTGGGGAACTGTGAGAAATGCTAGGAAATACTTAATATTTTTTGAGTGTGCACTGTGTGTGTGTGTGTGTGTGTGTGCCCTCACTGTTAGAAACATGAGAGAGTATATAGACGCATTATATACATAAACTCTTATGATTCTGGAATGACACTTCTCAGATAGAATGGCCAGTCAATCTCACAGCATGATGGAAAACAGATGTAAGATTAGGATGCAAAGTAGTTTTCCAGATACTTGGTCTCAGCATGCCATACAACCCAGCCCCAGAGTTAACCAGCCAAGTGCTGACACATGTCTTACAGCAAAATATCACTCACAGCCACAGTTCAAAGGCCCTGCTACCCTCCAGGGCAATTAATACAGCATCACGTTCAATGGTGCTTGAATCAAATCCATTGAAGTCTCAGGAGAGGAATAAAGAAACAGTCTCAGAGCTCAGACAAGAGCAGCATGCGGCAGTAGTTGCAGATTCTTTCTTTCAGGAGATGGCCTGTCCTTAAAAAAAAAAAAAAAGCAGAGAGAGAGAGAGACACTCACACACAGAGAGAGGATTGACTAAAGGTATGCTTTTAGGAGTTTTTAAATAGCATTTTGTGTCTTTATTTTTTATCTTCATATTGTTTTAATTGGTTTCTATTTGTTCATCGCCTCAGGAACCCTTGTGGGCTGGAAGGCAATATAAAAATATTTAAATACATAAATAAATACATAAATAAATAATAAAAATGTAGTACATGTCTCTTTCTTCCCACCCTTACTTTCTGGCATACCCCCAAATATTGCTTTTGAGTGAAAATTTAGACACCAGAAGTGTCAAACTTTTGATGCTGTCAAACTTTGTTTATAGCAAGCATATAATTTCTAAGTCCAAAGCATGCCTGAAAAACTGGAATACTGAGCCAGTATAATTTCATCTCTGTTTTACTTGGCATATTTCACCCCAAGGAAAGTTGGCTACAGGATGAGTGTTAAAAATCCAGTAACCTACATTTAGTTCTATGTATGACTCACATGTAACTGTTGCAGGACTTCCTTGGTTAATATGTACGTGTCCGTGTGTGTGTGTATTCGTGTGTGTGTGTGTTGCACACACGCATGGGGAGACTATGGCCATTCCAGCACTAGACTGTTATAGTGCTATGATTCCGCTTTCAACATTCTATGGAATCCTGGGGTTTGCAGTTTAGGGACGGGCTGTTAAGGAACTACCACAAAGGGCTTTAAGCAGCCATCAGGTGTAGCTAGCAAGTCCATTGGCAATGAATAGTGCACAATCTTCACCATTTCACAGACTATCAAGTACAATCCATGTGTGGTCAGAATGGCAAAAGTTCGTGGTGAGGAAGATCACTCAAGCAAGAAAAGGCTGAAGCAGTTTGCTTTTGCCCAAACCTATTGGAAAGGGTAAGATTCCACCCTTCCTCTCTTTTCCTCCTGCTTATTTGACTGAGTGCCAAGTACTTGTGCAGTTTGAACTCAGTTTGCATCAAATGAAGAAAACCAAAGGGGGAAAGGAGACAGGGCATTTTAAAAGTAGCTGAAAAAGTAGAATGACAGAGGCTTAAGCAGGACTGCTGCTGGCAGATCAGAAAATTTGGAGGACATGATGGTAGCAGTTGCGGTCCAACAACATCTGAACAGCTACATTTTGGCAGCCCTGCTTTAGGCAATGTTGTTTATGGTTTTTCTTCTTCCTTAATATGGAAGCCAGGCGGGTCTGAGCTTAGAAGCATGCAGGGTAAAAATGGATACACTGCCTCAGTGGCAAGCCACTGCAAAATATGCTATTTCCCTGTAATACTTCATTTTGGAGTTAAGACAGACATTTTAGGTAGCAAAGGGAAGGACAGTGCTCACTGACTGAGCATCCAGTTTGAATATAGAAGGCTCTACATTCAATCTCTGTCTGAAACTTTAGATAGCAACTGCCAGTCAGTGTAGATGATACTGACCAGTCCAAAACTTGGAAAAGCTGTCTTTGGTAATAAAATTAGTAACTCCCAGTCAGCATGGCCAGGAGACTCTTGGAAGGACTCCAAAAAGGTGACATGTCCAATGTGCTTTCTACTGTAATTGTATATGAGAAAGTTTCCTTTCCATCCTGAGATACAAGCACTTATATTTTACATTGTTTCTCCTGAAGTAACCTGGGAACCATTAGGATACACTTCAGAGTTTATTCAGTTTTTACAGGACTATCCCTATAATAGTACTTCATTGACATTTTGAAAGGTTAAAATTAAGCAAGATTTGTTCCTGTGGCAGAGTTTTCAGAGCTTATGAGAAAGTGGTTATGTCTCTTCTTAATCCATTGCATCTGTTTCTTAGTGTGTATCATGTATGTACTGTACATTTATACCAAGTGAATTCTGCAATATACACAACTGTGCTAAATTCAGTGCACATGCATATTTGTGTGCCATCAAATTGAATCCAATCCACTTTGGCACCTGCAGTAGGTAGGAGACCATCTGTTAAATCCACCTGTGTCTGCATTTGTTCATTGCTTGGATGAGTCTGATTATTCTTGGATCTTTTCTTACTACTGCATAGATTGTTAAGAACACCTGGGACCCTATTTTTCATCTAGCCACAAAATATATTTTTTTCTTAATGCTTTCACTTGTTTGCGGTATCAATGTAGGACTATAGTAGGTAGTCTACCATTCTGTCCACACAATGGGAGGCAGCCTAATAGAACTCTACTTGTGTTGCTATATGCCTTCAAACTTACTCCACCCCATGGTAATCCTATTATAGGGTTCTCTTGGCAGGATTTATTCAGAGGAGATGGCCACTGCTTTCTTTTAAGGCTGGGAGAGCGTGAATTCCTCACTCAGTGGTTTTTCATGGCCGAGTGAGTCCTATTTAAACAATCCTAGGGTCTTAGAACAATATTAAAAACACTGCAACATTACTGGCCATCCACTGAATTAATTAAAATTAATTTAATGGATTGTTATTGTTGTTGTGTGTCTTCAAGTCATTTCCAACTTATGGCAACCCTAAGGTGAACCTATAATGGGGTTTTCTGGACTGAGAGTATGTGACACAACCAAGGTCACCCAGTGACCAAAAAGGGAATCAAACCCTGGTCTCCAGGGTTGTAGTCCAACACTCAAACCACTACATCACACTAGCTCTCTAAAATCAGAACTCTTTAGGTTTGTTGTTGTTGTGTGCCTTCAAGTTTTTTCCAACATATGTCAACCATAAGGCAACCCTATCATGGGGGTTTTCTTGCCAAGATATGTTCAGAGTGGGTGTACCATTGCCTTCCTCTGAGGCTGAGATGATGTGACTGGTCCAAGGTCATCCAGTGGGTTTCTGCAGGTAAAAAGAGATTCAAACCTTGGCCTCCAGTCCAACACTCTAACCACTACAGTATGCTGAGTTACATGACTAAAATGTTTCTGTGGTTAGTAGGGCAACACTATTTTAAAAAAATGAAAACATATACTGCAGACAACAAACACCGTCTTTAAAAAAGCATACTCTCTTCTTGTATAGAGGAAGAATGCCTCTTCTGCATCATCTAAAATCAAAGACAGTGCATATGTTGTTTACTTTAGAAATAATGGCTCAGGTTCTCTGTGCACTAGGAACATGATGGCATATTCTTCCTCTCTTTCCTGAGAAAGATTCAGACTGGGGGATTCTCAGAGTAGTCTAACAAAAAATAATTTTTACAAGCTCTGTTTAGGTATTCATATCAGACAAACAATCAAACAAAACATTTGACTTTTTGGAACTATGGTTGATAATTATAGCAGAAACTCTTGTGTCCTGAACAGTTGTGGCAGAAACAGAAATTTGACAGACAAAAGTCTTCTTCACATGTAGTGAGAAGTTTAGAGAGCCAGCATGATGTAGTGGTTTGTGCATTCGTCTATGACTCTGGAGACCAGGGTTTGAATCCTTGGAAACCTACTTGGTGACCTTGGGGACGTCATCCACTCTTAGCCTCAGAGAAAGACAAAGGAAATCTATCTCTGAATAAATCTAGCTGAGAAAACCCCATGATGGGTTTGCTTTAGGATGACCATAAATCAGAAATGACTTGAAGGCACACAATAGTGAAATCTTTACAGTGGACATTTTTTTCCTTCTGTTAAGCAGTTATTAAATGCACAGGAGTGGTGTGTGTGTTTGTGTGTGGGGGGGAGGGAAGGTTGACCTGTAGTTAATATTGGATTTAATTTGGTCTGTTAGGTAACACCATTTAAATACATATCACATGCCACAAGTATGTTAATAAGTTTTCTGGTCTTACAAGCATTAAATAACTAAAATAGTTTTTGTTAGCTCAAATGATAAAAGTGTATCAATATTTATACAACATCAGGAAAGATGGTAAAGGAAGGACCTTACAAGTAGAAAGCAATAGAAGCATATCTGTTTCAACCAGTCTTTATTGCTATTGCTCAAGCAATCAATAAAACACGATCCAGATAAGAAAGGACAGGAGATGATAGCTGCAAGTCTCTAATATCTATACATATCACCCTACAATATATGTCATCAAGCCAAATTATACACAATTTGGATTTCACCCTTTTGGATTTCACTCTGTTACTCATAGTGGGTCATTGAACCAGTTTTCTGGATCTCTCAGCTATCACTAGCACTTTGACAGCAAAAGGGTCTCAAAATGAGTACCGTACAACAACTGGTGATTTAAAAACAAGAACAAGAACAAGAAAACAGAAACTGTGGTATAGGAAGAAAGGATTAATCCCCACTTCTAGTGCATTGTAGCCCTAAACCTTATCAGATCCTCACTTCACGTGGCTATTATTTTAAAAGTGAAGGAAAAAGAAAAGCAAAGATCTGCTAAGTATGTACTAGAGATGGGACGAATCCAGAATTTTCCAGATCTGAATCTCTGAAAGGTTCTGGGAATCCACAAATCTCATGAACGTCAAATCTTTTGAATCCTTTTTTTTTTTTTAAGGGTTTAAAAAACAAGCGAAAGAGAGATAATCTTGGGCAAGACACGCTCTCTCTCAGTCTTAACAAAAACCTAGGCAAAGGCAAACCTCCCTCTGAAGAAATCTGGCCAGGACAATTGTCCTAGTTTTGCCTCAGGATCTCCCCAGACTGAAAATGTCATGAAGGCCCTTTGTACACAGGCAGTAAAATGTGGATTAATCCCACATTTTCCTGCCTGGGTAAACAGGACCACATACTACAGTATAGAAATGATCCAGGTCAAAACTGGCTTTTCTTTGCATAGCTCCTTCTGGCATCCTGGGGTTTGTAATTTGATGATGCACCAGCACACTTTGGCAGAGAAGGCTGTGACACCTTGTAAAACTAGAAACTCCAGAACTGTGTCTCAAAGAGGTTTGCAAGTGAGCTATGCAAAGGAATGTTTCAGTTGTCCTTGAAATCTCAAGCCTGTAGCTTCCAGTTAAGTGCTGAACTTAAATATGAAATGTGAAATTTTTAATGTAAATACCTTAGAATACAAGCCTAGATGTAATTTGTGAAATTGTTAGCAAAGGTCATTATTACTCAAAGGGAAAAATTGACCTACTTGCCATCTCCCCTTGTGTGTCTAGTCTCCCAGATTTTCAGGCGTCCTGATCTCCCAAGTCTTCAGTCATCCTGGTCTCCCAAGTTTTCAGGCGTCCTGGTCTCCCAGGTTTTCAGGCATTCCAGTCTCCCAGGTTTTCAGGTATCCCAGTCTCCAACAAACTGTTTGGGTAGCAGATTTGAAAGATTCAGTTTGCCTATTTTGGCACAGGGATTTGGATTCCTGAATCTCGAATCCCTGCCAAGGATTCAAGGATTCAGTTGGCCCATCCCTAGTATGTACAGACAGTCAATTTATCATAGCACAGTGCATTGTCTATTTTGGCCCCTTATATCTTTGTTTTGCTGAATGCACAAGCACAGGCCCATGCTGCCTTTAATTCTGGACTTACAGCACACCAAAATCTGTGGAACAGCATAGAGATTAAATCCTCTCTGACTGCTTTCTTGAGTGAGTAAAGGGTGAAATAGACTTGAGAAGCCTATTGCAATTTTTGGAGATACTCAGATTGCTTGTCCCAACTAGTGCAGATGCATTGAATCAATTGCTAAAAGCTAACAACACTTATACAAATTTCATTCCTTCAATAGGTTTATTCTAGGTGGATCTGGCAACTGGGTGTAAACCATTGTTTGTACAATGTCTATTAAAAAGTAAGTTTTGCCTTGAAGTGTGTGGGAAATTTTAGAAAGGATATTGTAATGGATACATTGACACAGGTCTTTGGAAGCGGATAGAGTCTCCACTAAATTTGGCTACTGCACAGATGATAAACAGCAACCAAAACTTTTGTTGCAGACAGTCATAATTGATAAACAGTGCTACCCATTTTTTTAGGATGGAACAACAAATTGCACTGTGCCATCTATAGTTGTTCTTAGTAATGGGACTAACTTCCAAGTAGGTCCATATAGGACTGATTGTAAATCTCTCTTTGTAGTATGATTTCTTCAGGTTTGTGTTGACTAGCAATATCCATGAATATCCCAGCCTGCTGACCTAACTGTGCCATCATACATTTTCTCCAAGATACAAATATAGTCAACTCTGGTCTTGATCAGCTAGGAAGCTCAGAGAATGACCTTGTGTCCATCATCACCTCTTGGATTAGTCTACTCCCAAAAGCCATTAGGGAAAAAAATAGCCTGAATCCTGTTGTTATTCCTAATTAGAGTAGACTCATTAAGTCAGTGGGAATTACATAACTGTTTATTCATAATTTAATAATTGATTCAATAGGTTTACTCTAGTTGAGACCAACCAGCAGGATTCAGATCATGTTGTTTATAAGAGAGTGTGTATGCTGCCTTGAGATTGTTAGAGAAAAAGTAAGATATAAATGTAATAATAACTAAATAGCAAAGAATGTCAACACTCGAAAACCATGGTTAAGTATCTCTTATTAAGGGTCCATGTGTTCAGCATAATCAGTCCCAAAAGGAAAATTCCCCTAAACGTGTCCATTTTTAAAGACAGAAACTATTTGCATCAAAACAAGCCAAGATGTATATGGTGACAAAAGGGAAAAGGGGAAAAAACAGTAATGAAGCCCATTAATCATACAAAAATAATAATAATGAAGCAGAACTTGAGACAGAGTGTTCGAATTTGGATACTGCTGATCATAGCTACAACATGTTCATCTGGAAGCACCCTTAGAGTTTGGACAACGAATTCAATTAGCCAGCAGGAAATTTAGATTAGTCTTTTTAATGGCTTCAGACAAAATTATGTGTTCTTCTAATCTGTTACATGAAAGCTGTCACAACCTCTCAGTTACTGTGACACGTTTATACTGGTGTAATTCAGGAGCTGAGAGGAACACCAATGCTTTTAAAGGTACAATGCCTTTGCAGAGGTGTTGATCCCTAGATTGAATGTTCTGTACTTTTTGGCTTTTTGTGACTGGTGTTAGGAACATCTTGAGTTATTGGTTAATTAAATAGAGCTTTTCACTGTGGCTTGATCCCCTTTTAAAAAGATGTACATGTGCAGCATTCGCTTCAATAAAATGAGCAACCAAACATCCAGATGGATTTACATCAGCAAATTCTACCTTTGAGGAGATCCTAGCTTCATATCCGGAATCGTTATAATGCATGAAACCAATACTTTATGCAGAAGAATGTGTCTATAGACTGTGTTTCACTGTGGTTGTGTATAGTCATGGCATGTGATGGTGATTAGTCTTCTGAATTTAATATCAGTCTATATGTCTGGAACAATTATTCTGCATTTATACAACAGACTTCCTAATTAAGGTTAATTCAAATCCTCATTCATTTAACTTAGCTACAGCTTCTCGTAACCATACCATATCATGTCATAAAAATCTGTTTTAGAATATTTCCAATATTAAATAAAAATTTAATATGGTAAGCTAAAAACAACAATAACCTGGTATTTTAATTAAAGTGTTTTACAACTAGCCTTCTTCTATTTTCATTTGCTCACTTCTGTGCATTCAGCTGTTGCCCCAGCTTCAAAGAGTGGAAAGGTATTTAAGAAAATACTGATGGCAGTTGTATTTATGTGCATTTCTTAAAACATAAACTATTGTATAATTCTGTAATTCTAAGCACACTTACCTGGAAGCACATTTAGGATATCAAGAGTTTATGTACAGTGTGCAAGATCACAGTTTATTTTGTGTAAGAAACAGCTTCTGTCCATAAAACGACATGTGTTTATTATCCAGTTTATTATCCAGTCCACCTAGCCTTTCTGGAAACAATCTTTTTTATGATCAATAGAACCTAGATTATCTCTGTGTGTAACCCATTCATAGTTTATTTGCAGGTCAGGCTAGTAGAAGTAGACCAACTTAAAAACAGGAATGCCCACTCAACTTCTTTTTTCATCATCTAAATGATATTTTCATTGATCTTCAAAGCTGATGTAAGCACTCATACTCTTGGCCCTTTCTACTTGGTACATCCAACTTGCTCTGGGGATGGGAGAAGGACAGGACTTGGACAATGATTATGCACAACATCATCCAGGTCCCGTCCTTCTCCTTTCCCCAGGAGAGGTGATTGCACCACAAATCATTGATGAGTTTTCCTCATCAATGACTGGTGATCGTGCTGCCCTCCCACTGTGCATCCACACTTACCTTGCTTGCAGAGGTCCTGGAAGCACAATGTCTGAGCTTCCTGCCCCAGTGCAACCTGGGACAGTACCTGGCTGTGTTATGGCAGGAAGAGGTGTGACCATTGCATTTCCTGGATCCTGGAGGCAGTGAATCTGGAGGGGAGTGCTCCATTACACTCCCCTCCCAGGAGAGGGGCTGCCCCCATTGTCAACAGACACTGCCAGGACACAGGTAAGGTGCAGAAAGGGCCCTAGTTTCAAAATTAAATATTCACATTTTAAATACCCCCCCCTAATTATGAATATGAGATTTTGTTAATCTTAAAATTTAGATATTTCAGGATTACTCAGTTCTTTGTTTTGGTTTTAGCAGACTTCATGTATGAAATCAGTAATCTTCTATTACAAAGCAGTATTACATGGTAAATATCAAATGGAGACAAATAAATAAATAAAAAAAACCCTACAAAATTCTGTGAACTGTAATGTAGCACTGTTTCCAGAATGACTTTTGGAGAGCTCTGGTTTCTTTCAAAGCCTTCTGAGAATTCCTCATCAAAATGGCCAAAGCATTGGATACATTCCCATCAAGGAAAGCTTGCCCAGCATTATAGATTTTTTTTTTCTTTCTCTCTGGTGTGCAGACATAGGGAAAAGTTCCATCTGTTCTTGGGTGAGGGTTGGAAATGTATGGCTATGCAAATATTTGGGGGACTACAGTTCCCATCAGTCTGAATCAGCATCCTCAATGGTGAGGGAATATAAAGCTGTAGTCCAGAATTATCCAGAGGAATGTTCCTCATCCTTGTTCTAGAACATCGTCTCATTTCCACATGCATGACTGGATTCAGATGACTTGCTAGAATAAACACAATAGCTGTTTATAATCTTACTCTGAATACCTTGTCAGTCTATATTGAAACATTTGAGTGTAGTCCAGGGACACATAGCTAAATACAAAGTTACTTTGAACTTATCCACTTGTTCAATAAGCTGCAAGTAGTGGCTTCTCTATATACTTATCAATGACAGGTAGTAAGGTTTTAAATGCTGCTGTTTAGCATTTTACTATCTGAATCATGTCTGAAACATAACAACACAGAGTTCAAGGAAGAGATTCATATTTTTGGCACCTTGAAGGAATCCCATAAAAAGTGATGTTTGAATCTATAAACCTTTTATTTCCAGTATTCGTCTGCACCCATAAATGCATTTTTACAGATGTTTATGTCAGAGAGCACATTTCAAGCTGGTTTGCTTCCATATAGCTATGAATATTCTGTTATCTTCTCGTTTTACTTACATTCTATCACTGCCTTTTGTTGCTTCATCCATTGCCAACATTTAGATTTTAAGCTTCTTGAAGGAGAGGTGTGTCTGTTTGCATAGGTAAAGTGTCATATATATTGGTGGTACCACACACATGTGTATGTATGTGTGTGCATGCATGTTTGATATTGAAACCACCTTGGATATAGTGTGGATCACATCATTGCGTAGAGCTGATCATTTTACTGTTTGAGGCAAAAGATAAAATGAACCCCCCCCTCAGACATGGAAGGTTGAAACCCTCTCAGATATGGAAGGTTGAAACCTGCAGTGGGGCAATGGGCATTAGCATATCTGAGGCAGCAGGGTTGTTTATGGACTTGGGGCAGTTTGTGTGGCATACACAGCTGGTGTCCACCAAGGGAACTGCCAGAAGGACACCACCACTTTCCTTCACTATCTACAAGATGAGGAAATGCCCCTCTCAGCCAAATGCTTTGCCTTCCACTGCAGAAGGAGTGGAAAGTATATTGGTCATTATTCCTTTCTTGGCTGAAGAAGAGGTTTTCTGAAACTAGGGAAACCACGGTGAGAAGAACAGAGGCAGTAGAGAGCTGCTGATAGTTTCTTCACACTTTGGCAAGTATTCCTCTACACAGAAATATTTCATTTTTCAGCATCATTTTTGTAGAGATATTTTTTCAGCACAGAAAACAATGCTTCCTATGCAGCAAGTGGGATCATCTTCTGTGCAGAAAAAAGGTATATTTTTCTCCAGATAAATGCTTCCTGAATTATAAATAGCAATTGAACGCTGTGTGGAAGTCTTGTGTTTCTTGCCCAATTAGAAGTTTAATACAGGAATCTTTTGTTCTTGTCTGTGAGGATAAAGAATAGAAAGATTTACAGCTCTACACTGCATTTGGATGTACGGTTTTGAAGGACTATATGGAATATCTCATGGGCAAGAATTGCAGGGGTAGGCAGTATTGCTGTGTTTGGCATCCCATGCAACCATTACAATTGGCATATTCTCAAGATGCCACATGAACCTTTACTCCAACAGCAGGCTTTTAGTATCATATTGCAGTTGCTACATGTGAGCCAAGTGCTAGTCTTGGGGAAAAATGTTATTTATTTCTGTATTTATCTACCTTTCTCCCAAAATGGGATTCAACAGGACTAAATCATCTTGTTTTAAGAAAGAAGGAACTATGGTTGCAGTTCCTTGAAAAAACAGAAAAAGAAAAAACAAAAGAAAAAAGAAAAGGAAGGAAGGAAGGAAGCAAGCAAGCAAGCAAGCAAGCGAGGAGGAAAGCAAGTTCAGTGAAGATCAGCCATTCTCATGTTCGTGAGCAGTAAATCTGCTGTGCTCTGGGTTTTAGTCTGAATTTTACAGCTACCATACAAGGTGCTGACCCTCTTTGGGATATGGGCTATAGCATCTTGGATACCTCATTTGAAGTTCAACCTATACCATGAAGTGGATTAGCATCCCCTGGCATAGGAGTGATCAGCTACCACTTGAGAGGTGAACCATATTTCTGCTTGTGTCTTGGAAATATACAGACACATAGCTCTGATGGGTGACTTTTTTTTTTTTTAAAAAAAACAACCCTTCACCTCTCTATTGTAGTCTAATAACATATACAAGCCTTAGATAAAGCAGAAGAAATTCATTTCTTATGGATTTGACCTTCCTCTGTGTCTTGCTTGATCCAATTTCACCTTCTGTTACAAATCTTGGGTTCCTTTTCTGATCTGAATTCATTCTTTGAGGTTAATATAATGATATTACCAAAACATTACTTTACAGCCTGGAAATAGCTTTCATTTCAGATTTAATGCTATTACACGGAATTAGAAAAGCTTTTACTTGCTTTGTGTCCTGTAGACCTTTGATATGTCACAAAGGTTATTTGACGTCTTGAAACCAGTTTAGAATTGTGGCTGCACAGTCTTCATCCCTTCTTATGTGTAATCAGTCTAGTATTTAAATATTCTTTCCATTTGCATTGGTTCTGTAGTGAGATCTCAGCTTGATTTTTTAAAGACCCTGCAGATTAGCAGAAGGTTACTGAGGTAACTACGAATCACTGTGCTAGTCTAATTACTTTACACCATGCCATGATTTAGTTTGTTGCAGCCAGAAATCCCTGTTAGAATTAGCGGGAGATAATAATTTATGGGAAATGCTACATTTGGTGGATACAGGGAGCTGGCAGAATCTTTTAATGCAGTGGAGAAACAGTGAGGCTCTAGATGGTTGCTCTGAAGATATTTCCCAGCAAGTCAATTTGTGGACTTCTGTCAGTTATTGAGCTTAGCAGACTGTACCACAGTTCACAGTCGAGTGCTTATGCATTGTGGAAGTCACATGGCATATTTCTTATACTCCACATATAGAAATATAGTTTTGTTCTAACCAGAGTGAGAAGTAAACGGAAAAACGTTCCTTTTTTTTTTTTTTTGAAAAACAAAAGAATATGTATAAGCATATATAATGTACTATTTTCTCAAAGGCTCAAGGCATGTGATTACATTTTTGTAATAGGTGGAATCCTGTCCATGTTTTAAGTTTCCGTACAAAAGCAGTTGAACATTTTCATCTGAAACAGATTGGATGGAATCAGTTCAAGGTTGTGGAAGGGGAGTTGTGCACATTGTGTCATTGTGCATGGATTTATATTGATGCATACACAATATGGCTCTCCATGGTGCAGATGTGCATTGTACCTCCAGATGCATTTTCATATTTGGTCATACAGGATCACAAATCGTTAACAAATTAGCACTGTACAATTGCCACTTAATTTTGTGAATGAAAAGTTACATTGCCTTTCGTAAATATCTTGGCCACTATACAGCAAGATCATTCCACTTCCTTCTGTATGAATGATGCTCTGCAGGGTGGGAAAGAATCATCAGACATTTCTCCTGAACCTCTTTCCACTCTTACTTTTCAGATGGCAATAGATCTATGCCCCTGCCTCTTAACATGTGTCTTTTCTATATGTGCTTTTGGACAGACATCAGTATGGAGTATCCTCAAGTATCTGCAGGACACATTGGACGGTTCTGAGAGCTGCCATTTTCATTCGTCACAATGTCTGACTCTGGGGTCATGAGGGAAATTCATATGGTTGCTCCGAAGCTTAAACATCCAATTCTGCCATGACCAACAGGAAAACCAAAGGGGATAATCAGAGTTTGGAAAACTTTTTGGACTGTCACTACTATAGACTCCCTAGGTAGCATGTCACTGGGGGATTTGTAGAGTTGTAATAAAAAAAAAGTACCTTTCACCAGCTGATGGAAAAGAAAGCACATTGACTAGGGTTCACCTCAAATGCAGAACTTGCACTGGCTTTCAAGAATTTATAAAATGTGTACCTATGTGTTTATTTAGAGCATTTATACACCACCAAAAAATTCCCAGATGGGTCAGGCATATCCTCTTCCTGGGAAACTGATTGTGACATTGTTCTCTTTTTCTCTCTTTCTTTTTTAATAGACATTCCTATAAAGGATCCTTATTACATTACAGTAGTCTTGGAGAGCCAACACGGTGTAGTGGTTTGAGCATTGGTCTATGACTCTAGAACCCAGGATTTGAATTCCCACTTGGCCATGGAAACACACTCAGAGGAAGGCAAAGGCAACCCTGCTCTGAACAAATCCTGCAAGAAAACCTCAGGATAGGTTTACCTTAAAGTCGTGATAAGTTGAAAATGGCTACCCATTGAAGGCGCACAGCAACAAGTCTTAGGATAACTGAATAATGTGTGACAACATTGGTATATTAGGTTGGAATCTGTAAATAATAAAAGAAGACTATTGCCGATGATATGCAAAGCTGTTCTTTCTGAATCGATAACCATAAGCAATCATATCTGAAAGGAGAAAAAAGAACTATATAAGACTTGTAAAGCCAGATTCATGTGATTAGGAGAAAACTATTGACATCTAGCCTTACTTAACCAGAAAATACTTTTTTATTATGGTGGAAAATAGTGGTCTAAATCCTATTATTATTCCCAACTAAAACAGAGCCACTGAATCGGTGAAATTTACCTATGTGTTGACTCACACAATTGATTCAGCAGGCCTTCTCTGAAAGGGAATAACTAACAAGATACTCGCCAATATTTGGGACAGGCATCATTAATAAGTGGGTAGAATACTAGGCTATTATCATTCCTAAAGGTAAAAGTGATCACAAAAAAGCCTTACTCACATACTTTAGGCTATCCAATAAAATGGTAATTGAAGATCAGGGAACTGAACCTTAGAATTGAGCCTTATTGCACTATAAAACCATCCTTCTTATCTTATATCCATAAACTTGTGGGAATATTCTTCCATGGTTACTATAAATCGAGATGGAAAAGTGGACAGGCCCTGATCATGTAAATTGGAATATGTTTATTAAAATTACAGCTATTTGTATTTATGTCTGCTAAAATTTTAGTCTTTTACAGGGTGACAAGTTGATGCAGATCCTCACATTATAAATAATGATTGGGTTTCTAAAAACAAGAACTATTCTGAATAAATATAGTTCTAAACTGAGCGGACATATTACAGATACAGAGTTCTCATACCTGATTACATAATTATGCAAATCTATGATGGAAGAGTGGGGAGATCACTATTTGCAATTTGCACTCCTATTCCAAGTCAGCACTGCATATTACTGGCATCAATCAATCCTCTTATGCTCATTTTCTTCTTACGGAAAGACAATTTGTATGATTTGGGGAGAATATAGAGAAAGTGGCATGAATAAAAACATTGAAAAACTAATTGCAAATCTATGTTATCTGAATGGAATTTATAATGAACAACACAGTGCAAAATCAAAATTTAATGAATGGGATGATGGCAGCACAATGACATTTACTAAGAAATGAGAGCTAGTTAAGTATTCTGAGTTACTTATTTGACTCTGTGATACCACAGTTAGACTATCAGGAAATTTATTTATTTTTTTTTTTTTTGTAGCTTCTAAAATACTCTAGTGAGACGAATAATCACTAAGAGTTACAAAACCAGATTTTAAGCATAGACTATTTGCCTGCAGATACAGTTTTTATTCTTGGGCTGTACTCTTATCTTGTACTACACTGCTTCAACATCTTTGTCTTAGCAATTTTCTGTGAAAGATCTTTTCAGAGAAACTGTTAATAAATCTTTAATTATGTGGCTGGAACAGTCCACCAAGGAGTTCATAAGCATGTTCTATCCTATGGATGAAAATCATGTGATCTTTAAGTCCAACAGCATATTCAAAGCTATGTCTTACCATGGGATGGGTATTATGTGACCATCCAGATGTTGTTAGACTGCCCACATGTCATAACTGTGATACAGCAAGCGTTCCATACTGAAAGTTTATCCTGATGTCCTGGCAGCCAGAGTTTTCCCAAGATACTTAGACCAAAATGATTAAATTTCATCATAGTTGCAGATGCTCCATGCCTGAAATGAAGTTCACTACCATAATGTTGCTATGGCAACAGTGTAGACTAATGAGGGCTTGGATCCAAAGTTGCACAAGCATGAAAATACTTGGAATTCTCTCTCTCTCTAGCTGGAATTTCTTGAACATCACAGCCTGAATCATGGGAGGGGAGATTAGACATGGGACAATGGGGAATAGAATAACTTCAGACTGGCCAAGAACATTATGCAAATGGAGCTTCATTCACACATGATGCCTTCCACTGATTAAGGGAAATTTCCCCTCCTCACTGCAGTCCATATGATATAGCCTGAACCATTCACAAAGTTCTCCATGTCTCTTCTGATAGACCTTTTGGGTGTGATAAGAAGATACAGTGGGATAAAGGGGCTGGAAGTGGCCTTATTCTCATACACTGCTTGGATGCCGCCCAGTAATGATAGCAGCAAACACTGGTGCTTTTTAAAAGAATAACACAGAAGACAGAATATCAGTAGTATTACCCACAAGTTTGCCCTGTATTAAAATTCCTAGATTTTGCAAGTGGAGAACATGGACAGAGAAACAGTGACTGGCTTAAGGCTAACTAGTAAAATCATACTACAGATGAGAACTTTAGCCAGGCAGGGACTATTGATTTTCAGTTCAGCAGCTGCTACCTACTATAGGGCTGGAGGTAGTTCTGATAGGTAATGACCATGCTGACTTTCCTGCATTTTTAAGAGCGTGAAGTGCAATAGGCCATGTTTGCACCTTGGGCTCCCTGGTAATACCACAGTAATATAAAATTATTCCTGAAGGGAGATTACTTTTCACTCCACCTGGCATTTTCCTTAATTCTAGAAATGTCTCAGTAGGATGACTGCAAAATTAGAAGGAGGATTGAACAGTTTGGCAGCCCCACAAGATTGCATTGCTCTCACATAAAATGAGAACATTATCAAGATTTCTGGCTCCATTCAGAAGAAGACAGCACTTTCCTCACTGCAAATTGCTTCATACTCAGAAATTGTGCCAACATACAAAATTGGATTTCTTTAAAGCAGCCAAAATATAGTATTTACATTATCTAAGTGTGATAATTAAGCAATTAAACACAAATGTTTCCTAATGGGGCATACAGTAAGATTGGAGAAGGAGTTTAAATGATGGTATTGCTGAGACATTAAAAGATGTACAGGATATAGACGGAGTGATAAGAGTTTCTCTGTCAGGAAAATAAATTTATTGATAGAACATTGATTTTCCCTTCTATGTGGAGTAAGTATTCTTTAGAAAGCTGTGATAAGTTTGCTGGCTGTTTCACTTTATATCACATTGGTTCATTTTCCTTTGGGCATTGAATTTTCACATACCCCCAGGTAAAGATGGAAAGAATATTCAAAAAGAGTTGAAAACATATTTCTTTAGTGTCAACAGACACTGATGAGAAGACTACTGATGAGAATCAGTTTAGGACTTGTTCTACTCAAAACTCACATTTAGTTGTTTTTGTGAAGAAAAAAGCATTTTCTGTGTAGAAAACACCATTTTCTATGCATAGTATGTCTTCACAGAAAAGAGTAATTCTACACAGAAGTATGCAGAGAAAAATAATAAATAATTACATCTCTACTTCTGGGCCTTTCTACATCTCATTTGATATAATATTTGATGAGAAAAATCAGGTGCCAAAACAGTCGTTGGAGTGCAGCTGGATCTTGTGATTTTATGTAACTTCAACTATTTGTGAGGCTATTACTAAGCACTCATACCATGTTGCATAGGTATGTATACATAGAGAATGGGATTTAATTCTTTCCTTCCTTCCTTCCTTCCTTCCTTCCTTCCTTCCTTCCTTCCTTCCTTCCTTCCTTCCTTCCTTCCTTCTTCCTTCCTTCCTTATCACTCTGTTGTGTTGAGAAATCTAACTTCTTAAAAAGAAACAACATTTAATTGTATCAATCTAGATCCTTGCTTTGCCTGTGATACCATGCATATAGATTTCCACTGAAAGGTAAATAATTTTGAGCTTGGCACACATCAGTATATAGCCAAAAATGAGTTCAACTAAATCATTATTTATTACTGGGCAGTTATGGTGACAAATTAAACCTTGATCAATCAGTGATAATAAATTGTTGGCTGTGGCATTTATGAATAGTGATGGCCAACCATGATCCCTGTAGATGCAAAAGACAAAGTTTCAGAGTTTATCTCACTACAGCTGAAAAAAAAAAAAATCTGTTTCACTTTCTCTCACTTTTTTTTTTTAATATGACCCTGATTTGTGAAAATGATGGTGAATTGGTGATGTTTACTGGATTCGTATTAGAAAAAACAAACAAAAAAACCAGACAAAATTATCACTCAAATATACTGGCCAAATTGATTAGGTGCACCTATACTAAATATTGAAAGAGCTATGTTTTCCCCACATATCATGTAGCAGTTACAGAAAAAGAGGCTGTTAGCAAAAAGAAGTGGCACTATGATTATATACATAGTTTTCATATCAAGACTTTTTTAGAACTAAGCAACACTTGGCTTCAAGGACTTCTCAATTTCATGTTCTCCCTGATTTTTTTAAAACAGTTAGCTGCTTGTGATTTCTTTCTGTTCCCCTATGAAGCAATTTATGAACATAGGCAAGTTCATAAAAGCAATTAAAAAAAAATCTCACCTATCCCTTGGTTATTCAACCAAAATTAACCAATATTCATCTTTCAGACTTTTATCCTTTCCTATCTCCTTCCCTTGCTTTCTGTTTCTGACTTTCCATCAAACTATGTTTAAAAGATGACTGTCTTCCTTCACAGACAGTTAAATACTACTGTTGTCTTCTGACATTGTAATCATCAGGTTGCTACAAATGAATTATGTGAAGAAGCTGTAGTGATTTCATTTCACTTGTGGTCTGTTGCAGAGTTAGAGTCGGCCATGCTGAGCCATGATTTATGCTTGGTAAAAATGGAAACAGAAACCCCACTGTTGGAATGTCCTATGGTGTGGTAGTCATCTGAAATAATGGCATTTTAAAGAAATACAGGCAGTCTTTTAAACTCAGCAAAATCTGGCAACTCTGCCTAGGGTGGGTTTGACAGGTACTTTATGCCTCACTGCTGTTTCCATGTTTGAACTGATCCTGTCCTTCCTTCTTTGAGTTGTCTGGTTTCTTCCTTTACAGATTGCTGACCTGAAAACATTCATGCCAATGCTTTCTTTGTTGGAAGCCGCCACAGTGGAGTGCAGGCTTCCTAACAGCTGGCCATACTTCATTGTAAAATTGTAAATGCTCAAAACTTTTGCTCCCGTTCCCAGGGGATCCCCTATTAAAATGATTTTGCATTCATGACGTGCCAACACTTCCTGTAAATGAGCCAAAGAAGCAGCAGATTAAGCATAACTATGAATTCTGAGTGGGCTGGAGTAGATTGTTTCTCTTGAAAGACTCATTTCTTTTTCTGCCGAAAATTCAAATCGCCAGCGATTGAACGCTCTATCAAGACTGCAGTAAAATGCAGTTCACAATTAAAGTCTCCTAGATTTTCTCGCCAGGGGTAAAGAATACCTTCATAAATCCAATTGTTCCTTTATTACAGAAACAGGATTCATCTTTTGGGGTCTTTTGGGTTACTTGTTCCATTTGTTCCTTTCCTAGTGAAATAAGTAACTGTGACTTCAAAACATGTTTTTCTTTCATAAAGGAGGCATGGAGTGACTTAGTCTACTGATTAAAAGCCTTAAATGATGTAGTTCTAATTCCTTTGATTTTACTACCCAATAGAAGTGAGTAATATGAAAGACATTCATTTCATTGCCTTTCACCTTATAGCATTCCCACATACATTTTCCTGGACAGAGAGGTATTTATTTCAGTATTAAAATTAATATACATTGGTAATACTGTACTGATGCATGATGCATAATTGAATATACATTCTAGAAAGCAAGAAGGGCAGCTAATTTCTGATAGTGTTCAACCTCTACTTACTAGAAGTTCCATTTGAAAATGGCCTTGAGAAAACAAAGCTTTCTCTCTCTTTCTGGGTTGTAAAATATATTGTCAATTTTTTTTTCCTTGATGAGAAAGGATGTTAAAAAATAAATCAATCAAAAGCTGCATATATTTTTTTTTGTATTCCATACTTTTTTGCAAAACAGTTTGCTGATACCTGGTTCCTGAAATTCTGCTTTCGTTCAGGTACCAATAACCCTGTGTATTTTACATTTTCTAGTATTCAGTTGCATTCCAGGTATTAGAGGGGTATAGGAGTTCTTTCTTTCCCACTGTAGAAGTTTCACCAGAAACCCAGGCAAGTAGGTAGGAAAACAATCCAATTCTGAAGAAATGAAGGCACCAAATCCTGTTTGATCTTGGAGGCTAAGTGGGACCAGCCCTGGTTGGTACTTGAGTGGGAGACCACCAATAAATACCAGATGCTGTAGGGTGTATTTCAGAGGAGGAAAAAGCACCTCTGACGATTTCTTGTCTAAAAAAACTTTTATGAAATCCATATGTTGCACATGTATGCACACTCACACACATGGTTGAGAATACTGTTACAGACATATAAAGTGAGTGTTCCAAATTTGTAATCTAAACTGAGTAATTATTGGAGATGAATGAGCATGCCTCTACTGCCAGTGCTCAAAGGAGTTTACCCTTTGCAAAGTTTTAACTGAGCATTAGCAAAAGAAATGGTTTGACTTTGGAGCTAGCTAGATGACTTGCCTAGAAATTACTGCAGAATACCTGTGTCAGTTCAGGGAACAGACATTCTTAGACACTACATTCATGTAATCTCCAAATGATATATTTAAAAGTATGTGGGTTATTTTCAACATATACTTCTAGTACCCTCTCCTATCGTTTGAATGGAGGCCTGAATCCTCTTGTTAGTTCCAACAAGGCGATCTGCATAAATAAGCTGATTCAGAATTCTGCTGTACCGGCAATAGGATTCAATTCTCAAACTGTAATGAGTTGCACTGAATTTCCCAGCATTTGTAATGTATCGAAACACCACATTGACAGCTAGCATGGTGTAGTGACTTGATTGTTGGATTATGACTCTGGAGACCAGTTTGAATCCCCACTCAGCTACGGAAACCCTCTGGGTAACCTTGGGCAAATCATATTCTCTTACTCTCAGAAGAAGGCAAAACTCTGCTGAATAACTTTTGTCAAGAAAATTGCATGATAAATTCACCTTAGGTCAACTTGTGTCAGAAATTATTTGAAGGCCATGCCCAGATATCAAAATATTTAGATCTCCACATAATGTGGAAATCAGTCCTTACAATAAAGGATGTTGGGACTGTCTTCACCAAAACAGGATAGTTGGAAGCTATGAAACTGTAACTCTATGGTTCCTGATTCTGTGGAATCCTAGGATTTGTAGGGAAATGTTACTAGTTCTCAGTCAAAGAGTTTGAATGCCTCACAATACAAGCATGGCAGTCAAAAGCCTTCAAGTACCTGTTCTGTAAATGAATAGAGATACTCAGAGATGAGTGTTCCAGACTTGACCCTTTCATTCCCTTCTTCCTGGTATTGTGATGGAAGATTTGAAAATAAGTTATAATCATTTTTGAGTGTTACAGTGTTCCACACAACTGGAAAGCCAACCTTATTAAAGCTTCCATAGCAGTCATCTCTGTGATGACATTCAAATGAAGTCTCTTCATACTTTCTTTATAACAGAGGGTTTCTAGGAGTGGATGAGAAAGGAGTGGATTATGCTTCATGGGATTCCTCTATTGCATTGGGAAAAAAAGAACACTGGGACAGAGCTTTTAGCTGCCTTCTGACTATGTGTGTCTAGTAGAACAAATCTGAAAAGGTCCTCTGTGATTAGAAGAGCTAATCCTGATCCCTATCTCACTGAGTGTCTATAGTGAGCTGCTAACATAAGATTCAGCAGCGGGAATCATGCAGTATTATTGGATTGCAACTCCCAGCAGCCCTTGCTAGCAAAAGTATTAGTGATGAATGCTGGGAGTTTCTGTGCAACAGCTTCTGGAGGGCTTCATGATTCTCACCTCTGATTCACCCCTTTTGCAACTATCATATTCACCATGTAAGGACTGTGGGCCTGTTGCACATGTATTATTCAGAGGGACTGAAGCATTTCACTCATGTTACACCATCTTGTGCTGAAGAAATGCACCAAAGACAGTTAGGGAACCTTGGCTGGTATAGGACCATAAAGGTGGAACTTGCTTGAGGTTTATTTTTAGTTTTTAGTTTTACAGAACATTTATATACACCACCATCTTTCATCATGGAACTCAGGGTGGATTTTCCTACAGGCATTGAACTGCTTAGCTTCAGCAAGATGATTGCATCTCTTGCTTTCAGACATGATGTGATGGAATGGAGCTGAGAAAATGTAGCCAAAATGAATGTGAAATAAGACACTAGGAACTAGTAGAACATATCACACAGGATTTACAAACTGGTGAGCTTGTGTCTTGTAGGTAGAGAGGGTCTGGATAGAAAAGAGGTCCCTGAAGCCTGAAGATATATATATTAACAAGGCTGTAGAGCTGAAGAAATAGGACAAAACTGATTTTTACTATTGATTTGAAGTAAAGAGTTTAGGTTTTGATATCGGGTATCACAGTAATAATCCTCCTGGGCAATTCTGCAGTAGAGAAAACAATGTTCTTGTTTACATCATTCATGGATGGAAACAGTTGCTAATTCTAAGATGTGCATCACAATGACATTAGAGATTTACTATCTCAAAATCTGTTTATGTGGCTAACTGTCCTTCATTTATAGTTTCAGCCATGTGTTTCTGACATACACCAAAGAATATAGGCAGCAAAACTCTAAGATCCTACAGGCATAAAAAGATCAAGGCTTGTGGACAGTTTGAAAATAAAATTCTTGAGGTGAATTGGGACAGAGGGAGGAAGGTAATTTCTGTAACATTTATCTTTGGAGTTAGTCGGAGAAAAGAATGATATTTGAAGCTGGAAATTTATGGATGAAAATCTCCATTGTTAACATGTGCAGAGAATGTAAATATCAGACAAGACCCAAATGAAATGCAGAATAAATTGAAAAAGAATATAACAGATTCCCTTCCCCCCACCTTATTAATACACTGATAAAACTTACTGAGAAAGTGTGTCCATTTACTATGGAGTAGATTCATTGATGGAATCCAAATTACCTTATGGTCAAGTCTTTAAAAGTGAAGCTTCATTTGATTTTATTAGTTTAATTATATGTATAAATTAGAAGATTCTTTATTTTGAAAGACATGGATGAAAAAGTAACTCTGTCTTATAAAATTTGTTGTCTCATGTGGTGATATGAAAGGTCTACAGTTACCTTACTGGGTCTGGCTACTTTAGTGGTGATGCTTGTAAAATCTCATTATCCAAATTTCTCATTTGACTTGAGAGTTTTGAGTTATCTGGTTTTGTTTCTGAGATGGGATCCAAACATTAGAGCATCTTATTGCTTCCACTCCAATCAGGGCCAAACAGCCATCCATATAAGGTCATTTTCTGTTGTCAGAAGGCAGCCACAAAGAGCACAAGCCTAACCTCTTGTGGGAGGGAGTTCCACATTCTGGGAGGAGCAAGTACCATGAAAGTTCTCTCTTTTGACCAAAATCCCTCTGAAACTGAAGGGACTCAGGCAGGTTCATAGAGGAAGATCCAATCTTTCAGATAGCCTGGACCTAAGCCATACAGACTTTTATAAGTCATGACCACCATTTTGAATTATATCTCGAAATGGACTGGTATCCAATGAAGTTGTTATGCAGTTAAATGCAGGGAGTTATATGCAGTTATATCCCTGTTCCCAGTCCCAGTCAACCACTGTTGCAGCATTTTGGACTAATGACAATTCTGAACACTTTCCACAAGTAGGCTACATACAATGCATAACAGTAATCCAAATGAGATGTAATCAAGGCATGTGTCACCATAGTCAGGTCAGACATCTCCAGGACCAGGTGCAACTGGTGCATTAGGAGTCCAAATGCATTCCCAGCCACTTCTGAAACCCAGGCATCCAGTCTTAGGCCCTTTTTGCATGCCAGTCCTGTTGCGAAATGGCCTCAGGAGGGTTGCGCGATTGCAAGAACTGTTCCATATGATGTCCTCACAATCACGTGATGCTCCCAAGGCCATTAGGGGGTGATCATGCATTATATCATTTTTGAGTCATTGCCGAAAATGATGCATGATTGTGTGCCGCTCCCGTGCCCCACATGCACTTACCTTATGTGCAGAGGCTCCGGAGGTGTGGCCGTCATGCTTTCTCCCCCAGCGCAGCCTGGGAAAAGTGCACAGCTGCACAGCGGAAAGAGGGGGCAGAGCACTCACACTTCCTTCTAGCCAGCACAGAGCTGGTGCGGAGGGGACACGAGTGCCTCCCAGACAAGGCTTTTTGCGAGATCCCCACATGATGCCAGCGGCACCAGGTAAGGTGCAAAAAGGACGTTAGTCTAGAAATATACCCAATCTGCTAACCTGGGATTTCAGGAGTGTACACCCTTCCAAGACAGGCAGAATCTCTGTTTGCTGATCCACCTTTCAACTGTCTTTACTAGAGTACCTCTGTCTTTAATAGAGTAGTCCTCAAACTTTACTGGAGTAAGCCTCTTATCTGGTCTGTTACTGACACATGTTTCATAGAAAATGGCTTATCTGGAATTGGATGGGGTCATCATTATAATGATTTGAGGGTGTTCCTGCATGGAAGGGGGTTGGACTGGATGGCCCCTGTGATCTCTTCCAACTCTACATTTCTATGATTCTATGATGGTGCTGAAAGCCAAAATTCTGGATGACCTCTCCCAATGCTTTCACCTATATCTTAAACAACATGGGAGATAAATCTGAATCTTGAAGCCCAGGTTGTCAAAGAAGAATCACCAAGCACTACTGTCATGCCCTGCTTTCAGGACATAGAAATGGACTCTGACTCAGAGACTAAAAAAGGCAAACCTGCTGAACAGGAGGAGACAGTACCACTCACCCCAGAGACAAAACAGGTGGCAGTGCCAGCTCCAGCAGAGTCCTTGCCTTTTCTGACACAGAAGATAACTCACCTATACAAACCTTTGCTGAGTGTAGACATCAATAGGAAAGTGTATGCAAATCTCAACAAATTTATAGAAAACAGCAATTAATTAGTCAGCAGCTGGGTTAAGCTGTGGACCTATGAAAGCCTAGCCATTCTCCTCCAGGACTTGTCATCCTGCCATGTCCCTGAACTCTGAATTTTAATTGTACTGACTGTGCATTGAACTATTGATGTTGCTGGGGATTTTGCTGTGCTTCATATTTGTCTCAAGTCTGTTTGCTTACTAGATAAAATAAGGAAACACATTTTGGAACTATTTGCTGCTGTTCACCTTATCAGCTGCCTTGCATTGGCTGACTTTCCATACAGAGAAATGACAACTACCTTCTAAGCTTGCCCCTCTAAGAAGACTGAAAGCCCATGTGAAACAGTGCTTCCAGAAACACCTCCCAGAGAGGTGGCCCAGAATGATGTCATGGTCAGTGATCCTGAAAATTGTTGACGGATTCAGCAGAACCAACAAGCTCACAATCCTTCTTCTCAGTTTCCATGATGGGGTTCGGGGAGGACATTTTGACTTAATGCCATACCATTGTCTCTTTTAGACAGGGTGAAACCTTTTCTTGCTGATTTCAAGGCATTAGTCTCTCCCTAACTCACTTGAGCATTCTCATTATTTTCATGAGCCACAAATGTTCATGAAACCTGCATGTTGCTGCTCTCACTTCTCCCAGGGTCCCATCACATCTGCTACACAATGCTGGCTCTCAGGGAGGGTAGTGCACAAGGGGTGGGGAAAGAAAAGCCCTAGAAGGCTACCTCCTTTTGCTATTCTGTTCAGTTAGGGTTTGTTAAAACAGCATTTGTTGAGCATAATGCTTTCAGTTTCTGACATCAAGCTAATCTATTGAGTTTAATGGTCCGAAGGGCTAGTAATAAAATAACAGTTTTTAAATGGATCATGGGAAAGAAAGAAAGGTGAATATTAATTTTTACATATATTTATATAGATTTTGCAATAAAAGCTGATACATTCCACACATTAATAAAAATGCAACATAAATTTTGTAATTAAGCATTGTAGTGACAATCTTACTAAGAAACAAAGAAACCTACAGGGTTGTATAAGTGTGTAAAACTTGAAAACTTCCAGCAGTGTCATGATGTAAAATTGTGTCCATGTATGCTGGTTGGTCAAACGGAAATGATTTTTCATATGTTTTTGCCTTGGGATCTTGTGTTGGGGAGAGGTTAAACCATTTAAACAGCAGTTCAGGTTTCTGAATAGCTACAGACTTTGCTAGTCTATCAGTGCTATGAAAAAGCAAATATACAATCATCAGAGTTGTCCCTCATCTCCTGTGAAGAGCTGGAAAAAAAATACTGGCAACTCTGACTGGAGCAGAACTACAAATGTTGTGTAATATAATTTTCATAGTATCTAGAAAACTGGAAGATGGGCAATTTCATAGAAGTTACGGGTTGGTTTTTGTGTTGTCTTCATAATCTGTATGCCTTAGTAAGTATCATTACTTTCCATGTGTAGAGAGCAAAAGTCCAAAGAGAATGATATCTTCTATGCATGGAACTTCTCCATACAATTGGGAACCTTGATTTTTTTGAGGTTTCTGATAGAGTGGAAAGTTTCTGAAAATAGCAGAAGCTTTATCTTCAGACTTCTTCATGTGAGCAGAGCAAGAGAAGAAGTGAGAAGGCCTAATATGCTCTATTTGCAGATTTTACCACTCTTTGAAGGTGCCTAATAAGGATTGTCTTTGTTTATCTTCATGCATGTAGGTACAATGTGAAATAAGGTATGTTAAACTATGCCATTGTAGTCACACTGATGCCAGAAAGATGTGTGGTTTTTGTGTGAATGCCAGAATATGTTAATTAGATCCTTTTGTGCTTAAAGATCTAAAAATATTGCAGGACAGGTGAAATGAGGCAAATAAATGACTCCTAAAAACATGCTCAGACAAATAACACATACTGTTCAGGAACTGAATATTCTGTTGTCCTTGAATAGACAGAATTGTTCCCTAGCCCAAATGAGTCATGCTGCATGCCAGTCAAGGTATCTCAGGGTTCCACATCCTTAGATCTGGTGTTGTTAAAAGGTGGTGGTGAGCTCACTGGTAACTGAAAAATTCCTTCAGAGTCTCACATATTTGTTGAAGCCAAGAGATTTATAAAAGTATACATAAAATAAGACAAGGGCATTTAAATTACTGGCAGTGATAACAAAAAGAAACATTAATAACAGATAAAGGGGTTCTTGGTTAAACAAGCTAAAGCTTATTTAAAGAGACCAGATTAGATCATAGATCAACTGGGGCTTCAGTGAGAGGAACAGTTTTGCCTTACACATGGGATGTGTACTATAGCTCCACTTTGCTCAGGCTTTATTGAGATAAAAATGTTTGTCTTTCAAGACAACCTTGAGATGACTTTCCTATGTTAAAAACTTGGCTTCTCTTCTTCTCTTTTTCAGGTGAACATCTCACCACATCATTCCACCCTATGTCTTCAAAGGTACTTTGTGGTAGGCAAAGTATACATTCCATTTGATTTTTTCCCCTGAAATAAAAGTATTTTTCCCCAAGTAAAACTAAAATAAGTTTTATTTTACAACCCCATTCTGAGGTCTGTGCTTTGTCACACATGGTGTCACTGTGAAAGTAAAAGTAACCAGTCATAAGCATGGGGACTGCAAGCTGTCAGAGCCTGGTCTTGAGTCTCTGGTTTTCATGGGTCATCTCCAGCCAGGAGATGACTTTGGATATTTCAGATAGCTTTCCGTTCACATCTTCCCTCACAGTATTTGTGAAATAAGGGCTAGAAAAGTGCTTGTTATACAAATCTTGAGATGTTTATAATTCTGCACCTAATTCTCTGAGTATTGGCAGGGCAAAGGTGGAGCAAAGCAGAGAATCACTCCATACTTGCAATGTTGTATGGAGATGTCAAGTCTCCTCCCTCCGATTCCTTGATACTTCAAGGCCAAAATCTTAAATCACAGAATAGTTCCCTACAATGTGATCATTTTCATACTAGATCCTTGGGAGCCATTGCATGCTATCACATGCCATCACTCCCTGAGGCACGTCTATCCCCCCTTGGAAAACATGCAGCAAGGCCTTGCAGCTTCAAACAGCTAGTATCTTTAAGAAAGAAAATAAAAGAGCATTAGTGAAGTTTCAAACCATTTGTAAACACCTTGAAATTATATTATATACTCATGCATTTTGGGGGGAAAGAGGAGTGTTTTCTGAGTGGAAATTGTTACCATGCCATATATCCCCACTGCATGATATGATATAGTTGGCAAATATTAGGGATGGGGCGAATCTAGAATTTTCGAATCTGAATCCAGATCCGAATCCCTGGAAGTTTCCGGGAATCTACAAATCTCATGAATCTCAAATCTTTCGAATCCTTTTTTCAAAAAGAGTTTAAAAAGCAAGGGAAAGAAGGATAATCTTGGGCAAGACACACTCTCTCAGCCTTAACAAAAGCCTAGGCAAAGGCAACCCTCCCTCTGAAGAAATCTGGCCAGGACAATTGTCATAGTTTTGCCTCAGGATTTCCCCAGATTGAAAATGACATGAAGGCCCTTTGTACACAGGCAGTAAAATGTGGATTAATCCTACATTTTCCTGCCTGTGTAAACAGGACCACTACAGTACAGAGATAATCTAGGTCAAAACTGGATTTGCTTTGCATAGCTCCTTTTTGTACACAGGCAGTAAAATGTGGATTAATCCTACATTTTCCTGCCTGTGTAAACAGGACCACTACAGTACAGAGATAATCTAGGTCAAAACTGGATTTGCTTTGCATAGCTCCTTATAGCATCCTGGGGTTTGTAATTTGATGATGCACAAGCACACTTTGGCAGAGAAAGCTGTGACACCTTGTAAAACTAGAAACCCCTGAATTGTGTTTGAAAGAGATTTGCTAAGGAGCTCTGCAAAGGAATATCTCAGCTGTCCTTGAAATCTCAAGAAGACTGTACCTTCCCTTTCAAGTCTCAAGTCCTGCAACAAGGAAGGCACTTAAAACAAACAAACAAACAAACAAACAAACAAACAGCCTCTAGTCCAATCTCAATTCTGCACCCTGCAGTCTCAAGAGTCAAGTCTCAGGTCCTGCAACAAAGAAAGCACTTAAACACACACACACAGATGCCTCTAGTCTAGTCAATTATCTACACTCAAGTCCTGCAAGGGACACTCAAGTCAAATCTCTAGGCCTGTCTCAACAATCCCTAATCCCTACCCTCCAGTCTTAAATCAAAAAATAATACAGATTAATGAATGCTCAATAGATGATTCTGGAGGCAGCTACTGTTCACCTTGTTTGTTGTAGGCAACACACACTTCTATAGAATCAGCTAGAGTAGAATCCCATTCTTTCCTAGCTCAGGTTTTTTGGCATTCACTGCTTACCACAGACATGCTGCTGCAACACAAGACCAAAAGTCTGTGTTTCTCCAGCTCTCCTTTGCAACCTTTCCAATAGCAATGCTTGCAGCTAGACAGAGGAAAAAGAGGAAAAGGGGTTGAGAAGCATAAAAAGACTTTCTAAAAGGGAGCTTCAAAATGAGTTAACTGAAGTATTCATGTATTCAAGACACAGAAACTATGGCCATTTCTGCACGGGCTTAAAGAAACGGTGCAAACGTCCTCCAGAGAGGACGTCTGCACCTGGGAGCAGACTGGGTCAGGCTTACTTACTGTAGATCTGCACCTCAGCCCACTCCCGAACGACCCGAAGTGGCCGTCCAGCGTGCTTTTGAAAGACCGCTTGAAAGAGGTCTTTCAAAAGCCTGGAGCACGCCACTCTGTTCCCACGCTCCAGTGCAGATTTGCAGGCTCGCACCAGTGTGAGCCTGCAATTTACCAGGGGTGGGTTTTAGGCTGGCGAGCTTCAGTGGTTGGTGGAGAGCCTCCACCAACCAGAAGCCACCATTTTCGTCCCTGGAGAAGTGCGGAGCGGAGGCCACACACTGCTCCGCACCAGCCTGGACCCAAGCGTTGAACCCAAAGGTCCGGTAAGTACCGGCACGGGGTGATTCCCTCACCCCGTGTGGAAATGGCTTAAGAGAGGAAGTGGTATCATGACAATCTTAGTCCCAAAATTGACCAAAGAAAGCTGGTGAAGGGGAAAGTATGGCTGGCATGGCTTGCATGGAACCCCTGAACCCCTTTTTGCAGTCTTTGGAACCCCCTGGGACATTCCCACAAGCCCGTAGACCCCCACACAAACTCAGTTTTGCTCCTCTGTCCCTCACATCCAAATCTCTATCCCAAAATTACCTTGAAGAGGGAGGCAGCAACAGGGAGAGGTAGCACTAGGGGAGGGAGGGAGAAATGGCGGTCTCCAGGGTGTGCAAGGCTTTATGCCGGTCTGCCGGCTAATCATCCGTGCCCACGTTGGGTGCGGAAACAAGTGAGGAGGGGGATTCCATGCTCCATGCCTTTCTGACCACTCCAGCATAATTGTGCCCAGAATGGGTGGGAAAAGACATGCTCAGGGCGGGTGGGGAAAGACATCCCAGCAGGATTGTGCCCACATCAGGTGGGGAAACACATGAGGAGTGGGATCCCACACTCCACGCCTTTCTCACAGCCTGCCCCGGCATGATCTTTCACAGGGTGGGTGGGGAAAAGGAGCGAGCAGCAGGATCTCGCATTCCACACCTTTCTCACAGCCCACCCAAGCACAATTGTTCCCAGAGCGGGTGGGGAAATGCACGAGCAGCAGGATCCTGTGCTCCAAGCCTTTTGCACAGCCCACCCCAGCAGGATTGTTCCTAGAGTGGGTGGAGAAAGGCGCGAGGCCTGATAGGCAGTGGATTCGAAAGATTCCACTTGCCTATTTTGGCAGCCGGATTCGGATCCGCGTATCTCAAATCCTTCTCAAGGATTCGAAGATTCGCTGATTTGGTTGGCCCATCCCTAGCAAATATTATTTAATTGGCATGGAATATAAATTATATGCTTATGCCTGAATGCCATATGGAAAGGGACTCTGACTAGGAATGTGTACTTAGGTAAATGACATCAGCATGGCGAGGTCATAAGTTCATGAGGATTAGCTGGAGAGCTCCCAACTTAATGGCTCCAGACAATCCTATCAATTGTCCAAACTCAGAAAATAATATCCAGCAAGGCAGCTTCAATGAGGCAACCAGTGACCAACATCCTGTAGCCTTCTCCTGCTGCATTTTCCTTTTGTTCCCTACCTACCCAGACATCAAGGGGCTATCATGACCTCCATCAATGCTTTGCTTCTTGAAGTCAAGACCATTAGCCTGTTCCAGACCCCTTTGTCTGCTCTGCTGGAGAGCCATTAACACTTTCCCCTTTAAGGCAGAAAAGGGTATTTAAACTCTAGGTCAAACCCTGACATTTTGCTAGCACCTGGGCATCCTGCTACACCCCAGACCCTCATTCCTCCATCCTGCCCTCAAACTCTCATGTTTGAGCCATCTTGCCTTGACTTTCTTTTCTTCAGGATTGGTAAATATCGCCCACTCCATCCTAAACTCCTCGCTATGCAGCTTTTCCTTCCTTTCCTTCTGTTAGACTTGTATAGTTGTGAGACTGCTTGATTTTGTGCATGTGTTGTGATTTCCCCAATAAAACATTCCTTTGACCTCCAACTGTGTCTCTCAGTATACACAGGTGAAAAGATGCAAAGTTACCCCTTTTCTCACAGGCTTCCCTTTTGAGCTATAATTCTCCACTTTTTCATGGAGGCATTGTCATCACAGGTAGACCCCCGGTCACCCACCTTTTGGGATAACAAAATCTACATAGATTTGAGATAGAATGGACTTACCAGCTACCAAGCACAAAACAGACATGAACTACACCAAAACAGTTCCGTATTTTCCTATTTTTATTTTTTTTTCTATCTTTTGTGAGACTCAAGAGGTTAGCATAAGGTCCGTAACTATCAGTTTCTGACCTGCTCATCTTCACCAGAGGTGCATCATTTGCTTTAAAACTATAGCCAGTACTAAAAATGTGACATTCTGAACATTACAAATTCTGTAGATGCTATTGTCAGAACAGGCTGCTCTGTTTTTTAATCAGCATTTGACCCTTTCAACAAACCCATAAGCCAGGACAGAAAACAAACACAAGCTTTGTTATTTACAAAAGTCTACTGTTGCAATTGCTGTGTTATAAACTGCTAGACATTTTCCTGGGGCATAAACAGTTCTTTAAACCATTTTACTGGAGGGTGTTTCCCAGACCTCCCCCTCTAGCTCTGACAGTTGCTCTCAAAAAATCTATTTACAAATCACTCCACAATCATTTTCTGCTCTTCCTTCTTCTATGGGAAACCAACGTTTTAAGTTCTGGTCTTAGCTAGTCTCATCATGTCTACACGGACATATCTCAACTGAAAAACAGGACCCATTTGTTCTCTTCGCCACTGCACAAGACAATGAGGCTCTAATATTTAAGTCTTGTTGCTTTGTTTCCCCCAAAAAGTGGGAGCAGCAGAACTTGGGGAAAATATGATATTACTACTACTACTACTACTACTACTACTACTACTACTATTTACTAAGTTTTCCAAGCTCTGAGTCAGAGCTTTCCAAACTTTTCATCTTGGTGACACACTTTTTAGACATGAATCGTTTTGCGACACACTAATTCAGTAAGTAATTCAGTAAGTGGATGCAGCCCTTCCACCCGGGCCTGGCCTACTGACACCACCACCCTTGCCAGGGTCTTCCTTGGCCTGGGGCAGCAGTGGTGGGAGAAGCAGCCCCTCCACCTGGACCTGGCCTGTCACTGCCCTCGTAAAGGTCTTCCTTGGCTCGGGGTGGTGGTGGTGGGAGAGGCAGCCCCTTCACCTGGGCCTAGCCTGCCATGGTGGTGGGAATGTCAGCCCCTTCATCCATTATGTTCATGCAACACACCTACACACTGCAGCTGACACACTAATGTATCACAACACACCGTTTGGAAACTTCTGCTCTTAGAGGTGGGGAGAGTGAGCTCATGCTTAGAAATTGTAACACTAATGGAAAATTAACAGTTTTCATTGACTGTTAATATATAGTTGTGATTTATGTGAACACTGGTTATGGAGGTTTTGGGTTTTTTTTTTAAACTTGATGTTGTTGTTATGTTCAATGTTAATGTTAGAAAGATAGGGTTGACAATGGCATGTAATATATTGGCTGATACCATTGTTTGAAACTTTTTTTTTTGGTGAGGGGCTCCTTCAGCAGTTCTGTGTGGGGAGATTAAGGGCCTTTCTGCACTACACTGTTATAGTGCTATTATTCTTTCAACATCCTGGGGAATTCTGGGGTTTGTATTTTACTGAGGCCAATGAGCTCTCCTTAATGTAATTACCATCAAGGGCTAATAGGGCTTGTTGTCAGTGCATTTGGAGGTGCTAGGTACAGAAAGGCTGTTTGCTAACCCCATACTTTACCTTCAAATACTGTGAACTGATTATGGGAAAATGGCATAACATTCTGCAAGTCATTTTGTTACTGAGTGCCCCCTCCAAGGAGATTTTGTAATAATTTTGTTATAATACCTTTTCACAATTCTAGGTGATTCCATAAATCAAAAAGTTTGTGGGCCCTTACTTCACAGAGCATAGGATCTCTTCCTGTTACCAGTTCAGATATCTGTATGATTCATGTGGATTTTACATACATACACATGTATGAATTTATTTATTTATTTAAATTATTTATATCCTTCCTTCAGCCAAAAAAAGCTCCCTATAATATTTAAAGATTAAGTAGGCCATCAAATGCTGTCCTTAAAACATATGACTAAAATTTTGTGAGCTTTTGTTTCTTACCAGGATTGGTCTTATCATTAAGCAGGTCAAGGAAGTTCCTTTAGGTAGGAAAAAGCCACCACCATTTTCCTTGAATCCGATTAGTTAGCACACACTCTGCATCCCCTAATTTATTCCACTTGGCACAGCTACAATGAAGGATGCTGTCTGATCAACAATGTTGAAGTAATATTCAATATTTTGTACTTGAAATTGGAGGAAGGGATGTTGAGTGTTCCTTAACCTCAAGCACCAAAATGTCTTTGGCCAGACCTGTTCCTTAGCAACTTACTGTCAGAAAGCATTTGTCTACATAACAAAGCAATCAAGTGAAGAACTGGTAATACAAACACATGTCTTTAAAAGATAGCTCTTGGCTAAAAGATATTCTGGGGAATTGCCAAATGACCTTATGTGAGTTCATAGGGCAGGGCAGAGCGGAAGACAGGTACAGCAGACATGCATTTCCTCTCAGATATGCCCTCTAGAAAAAAAAAAAGTTGAGTACTGCTACAACTGACACTTTCCTCAGGAATTAACAAGTGGCAACACTCTTGAAAAACCCAACTTCTACTTAAATTTCCCTCCAGTATTCATTACTTTTGTTCTCGGGTTGAGAACCATTACCTCAGGAGTACCCAAAGGGCCTTTTCACTGCTCTTAGGAGCTTGTAGTATTTGTTTAAAGAGATGCTCTCTAGATGAGAGAAGACGGCAGTAGAGAGAGAATGATTTAACCAGAGATTAAGGCAGGTATCAGAGCTGATTTTCTGAGGGCGGCAATAGACTAACGTTTTGTTTTGTTTTTTAGCTATAGAGAGGGCTGTTTGGTCCTATTTTTCATTTCCCAAAACTGTATTTTTTGTTTGTTTGTTCTGACTTCTCATTTGTTCCGTTTGTGCGATTTTGTTGTCCTTGTAATCTTCTCAGCAGAGCAGGGATCAGAAATGGAAAAGGAAACCTCAACAATGCAGACTGGCCCCTAGGGAGCCAAGGGTGATTAATGGACAATTTTATGGCTCATTTGTAAAATGGGAAACTCTAACAGAGCAGTCTGTTTACTTTGTCCATACGATTCATATCAGGAAGTGGGAGACCAGAAAAAAAAAAAAGGCAAAGTATATATCAAAGCATCAGATAGCCTGTGAAAACAAAAGCAAACAGCTTTTGGACATTAGTATTAAAGAACCTAAACTACTGGAAGAATTATTACCAACACTGACTGTAGTGGAATGAAATAACACAACATTTTTCTTCCTACTTATTTGAGGAATATAAACTCAAACCTAATGATACATGAAAGCTTAATGGTGGTGGTTTCCAAGCTTTTTCCCGTTTTTGAGGAGATGGCTGGATCCTGACTAAAACCAGCTTGGTGGCTTAATGACTTTTTGGAGTTTCTCCATATATCCATGCACACTTGAGGCATTGTGGCTAGAATCTCAGACAATGGGAACAGCATCAAGAAGCCACTCATGTTTGCAAATCTCAGTAATGGCTCATTTTGCAAAACCCTTAAGCCAGAATATCTTGACTTTAAAGCCAATTTGGTCCCAGTGAAGTCAGTGGGGATGCATCAGCTTCAAACTAAATATTCTATTTTAACTGGGTTGAGAATATGTTTGTGATTCCAGGGAGCTGCCCCTTTTTTCTTTACTTGCCATTCTTAATTCTTCTTCTTAACTTTAAAGGAATGAAAGGGAGAGTCGGGGGAGGGAAACACATGGTAAGAATTAGACCAGTGCTTGCCAAGTCATGCTGTCACAAGGGCTGGTGCTTAATATACTGCTGCCACCATACAATGGCCATCAGATGTTACCTAGCTTTCAAGCATATGGGACCCACCACAGACAGTAGATGAAGAATAAGTGTTGATGGAAGAAAAATATGTGATAAAGGTGGAAGATGAAGAAGAACTGTATCCTGTATGATTCATTTGTAGGTTCTTAATTCTCAGTAATGAAGCATATCTGGAAAAGCTTGAAAGAGGGTATATTCTTACTATTTGACGCCTATATGCAGGGATACCTTAGTTAATTAAGTTGATACATTCCTTGGCATTACTTCTTTAATGGAAAATTGATATTTGAGTCATAAACAAAATCAAAAGAGTAGGGATAGGTTCTTAAACTACAGAAAAGATCAGTTCAACATGTTTCATAATATTTTTCATTCAGAACTAGCGATATGCATGTCTGATGAAACAACCAGGCAAGTTAAGTCTTGAATAAGTAAACAAAAACATTTTGACCTTTGTAGGGACCACTTGAAGGCTTCTTCCACAATTCATCCAGAGATTACTTTTTCTTTCATTAGCCTCCTGTTGTAGTTGCTGTCGTCATTACCACTGCCACCACCATCACCAGTTTGGTACCCCAATTTACAGATCTATTTTTTTTAACATAGTGGGAATAGCTGCTTAGGCAGCCTTATCTGCTGTCCTCTTTTCTCTCTATTGTGCTGCTCATTCATGCTCAGTACAGGCACACAGTACTACAGTAGTATTGGTCAGAGTAGGACTCTATTATTTCCCAGTTCCAGCTGTATTGGATAGTGTACTTCAAACATGCCTTTGCAACTTGATACCAAAACTTTCTGTTTATCTAGCTCTCCTTCACATTTTCCCAGTACTGCTACTTGTTAAAAACTTCCAGCTAAGCAGAGGATGACAAAGTAAGAGGGATGCTAAGCAGGCATAAAAAGCCTTTGTAAAATGAGCTCCACTGTCTGAGGCTTTGTGTATTGAGGTATGCCTATACTTTGTATACACTTGTAAAAAGTGGATCAGAAGAACTGGAAACTCTTTGGGCTGAGTGGTTACACTGAAACCCCCTTACACATGTATGATTCTGCTTTCCTAGTCTTATAATACACTGACACAGGCTCTTTCTGCAGCTTATCTGCTTCCGGTGTGGTCACGCGGGGATCACATGAGCAGCCTCTTCCACAAGGCACTCATGCCTCCGCTGCTCCTGCTTTGCAGCAGCTGCCTGTTGGCCAGCAGGCAGTGTGAGAGCTCTGCCTCTTCCTTCCACAGTGCAGCTGGGTATTTTCCCAGGCTGCACTGGGGGAGGAAGCATCAGGGCCGTGACTCCAGAGTGCCACATGAATGGTAAGTGCGTGTGGGTCCCTGGCGTGACACGCGATTGTGCATCATTTTCAGCCAAAAGCCGAAAATGAAATATTTCACAATTGGCGCCTGCTGGCCCCGGCAGCATCACATGATTGCGAGGATGTCATGTGGACCAGTCCTCACAATCACGCAATGCTCCAGAGGCCCTTTCGCATGACAAATGCCGTATGAAAAGGTCCACAGTCTTGCAATAATAGCATTTCTTTACTCTTAGTTCAGCCAAGGGGACTGGTTTCTCATGAGACACTAAATGTAAGTCCAAGTCATTTAGCAGATATGTCAAGTAGAATATAAGCCTATATTAGTAACTATATCTCTTTTTCTATGAAAACTGATTTGGAATGCTGGTATTTTTGTTCCTATGTTGCACACATGGCAAATATATTTGAAAGCCATTAACACTGGCACAAGATTCCTTCCAAGTTAGATTCTGTTTCAGTTCTATGTAATTTGCTACATACTGATGGATCTCCATGATGAATTTTCCAGCACTCAGAATTTCTGTTTGAACAGCATGCTAAACGGGAGCCCAAGAACAAATCTATGTTACTATTTTTGTGTTACTAAGAAGAACACACATGGTACATCTCATTGCCCTAATCCTTTTGGGGAGGGGGTCAGCTTGAATTGGTTTCCATACTCATCTGGTGCTTAGGGCTCATTACAGTGTGAGACAGAGGCCTCTGACTTGAGAGCAAATATGCTATTTGGTCTAGAGCTGTGGGCCTCAACCTTTACTCCTCCAGATGTTCAGGATGTCAGTTCCCAGAATTATTGACCCTGGCTGGGATTTTTGGAGTTTAAAAGTTCCAGATCTCTGAAAGACCACTGACCCAATGGTTAAAACAAATGTGTGTATGTGTGTGTGCATATGTTTGTGTGTATACTGGGACACTGTGTTTATGATATTTGTTCTAGTTTTCTGTCATTTTGGTTGCCTGGTGTTGTTCCTCCAAATTCGGCAACATTTTCAGATCTGAGCACTGAAGTCTTTCCCAATCTGTTGTCCTTCAAAAGTTTTGAACTGTAGTTCTCCATATACTATCTTGGCTCTGGCCAGGTTCCTGTTGTGTTAGTGCCACAATCATCTCCTTAAATATTGAAGTGAAAATGTCAGTCTCAGTCTCAATGCACAGAAACTGTCTGGTGGAAAACAGACTATAAGATTTTAGGCTTCTAAGGACGGATAATAATATAGTCCATTCAGATGACTTGATGGCATGAGGGAGAAGTCCCAGATGGGTAAGAGACATTCCATACTGGCATGCAGAATCTGCCTTTCACAACATCACTAAAAGTTTCTGATCTAGTGATGGAGTAAGTTAAAAATGCATCTTGTACTTTGCAGATTTTAGGGGTGTAGTGGAAGAGGTCTGAAGACCTTTGAGATACTTTGGGAGAAGATGTGAAAGCAGTATCCTGTATCCTGTATCACCAGAAGGGATAGTTTTAGCCTACATAATTAAGAATGTAAAAATGTCTTCATTCCTAAGATTTCTCAAGAGTTATGAGTAATATTTTGAATATATTCACTACATCATAGCTGAGCTTTCATTGCATAGTTTTGTTGCTGATCTTAACAGTGATTGCTTATGCCACCTACTTGCTTGGAAATAAACATCATGGAATAAAATTCTTCCATGAGGAGAGTTCATACTAAATTGGTATAGCCACTACACATTTTTGTAATTAAAAAAATGCCCTATAAACATCATTTTCATTTGTAGATTTCTTACATTTTACCAAGGTAACCCTTACTAGTTGGATGTCAACATTCTATGGGGAGAGAGAAACCTGAAAACTGGCAGAGCTCCCCTTGTGGTATCTGTTTGTCAATGGCCAATTCTGCTCTACAGTTATAGTGCTATTATTCCACTTTCAACATCCTATGGAATTCTGGGGTTTGCCGTTTAAGGAGGGGCATTTAGAATTCTCAGCCAGAGAGTTCTTTGGCTTCAGTAGACTACAAACTCCAGAATTCCACAGGATGTTGAAAGTGAAATAATAAGGCGAAATAATAGCACTATAACAGTGTAGTGTGTAAATGGCCAATGTCTTCTCTTATTTGACTGGTCTTGCCAAGCAAAGCTTTGTAGTATCCAATTCTCAGGAGAAAACAACTGCATGAGCTGGAAGTTTGAAAGCATAAAAGGAAAGAAAAAGGTCATTCCACTAGAAACTCTTCTCAGTGCACCTCTACTGATGAAAGTCTTTCTGCCAGTTTCCCACAGTTATCTTATGCCAAACACTACAACAAACTTATAACAATGACTTAAGATAAATTATTTGGTTAATTAAAACAGTTAAACAGTTCAGTTACTTAAGTTAATCAGTGGGTGTTAACAGATGTTTACAGACACAGGGCCAAAAAAAAAAAAATCCTCAGGATGGATTCATATAAAACATTAGTAACATGATAAGTGGCCCAGGGATTTCTTCTTATGAGAAATGTGACATTTAGAGCCTAGACTATCAAGGTACATCAGTTGCCAGTGGCTACCCAATAAGATGGAGAGACTAGTGAGTGTCATTATTAAAGGCCTGGAGGCTGTTCATTTCCAGAGAATTAAGCCTGATGAGCACATGGATCTGTCTTGTCTTCAGGCAGTAAGATAAACTGTGGTGGCTCTGTGTAGCTCATACCTGAATAACCTGTGATGTGAGATCTATACATGCGGCTATATTACTTATATATCTGATTTTCCAATTCAAGAAATTTCCAATTCAAGAAATCTGCACTCTTCAGATAAAACATCTCTAACTGAAATGTAGAGCAACAATAATTATAGTAAACAATAGTAGAACAAGAAAGAGATAACCAGATTAATGGTTGTGCATTAGGGTGAAATATAATAATGCCCAAGAGTCATGTTTTGTTGCAAAATCCACCAAGAAATATCTCTATAGTGTGGACATCTTTGGCATTGTCACCTGTAAAAGCAATTTTTCCAAGTGTCAACTGCTTGCCATGTCTATGTTTTGTTGTTGTTTTTGCTGTTGTTTTGTCAGAAGGAAAGTCACAATAAATCTTGCCACTGGGATACTTTTTGTCCAAGCCAGTGTAATGTAATGGGATAAAAAAAAAAAAAATGTCCCATGGCATTTTTAGTGAACTGTCATAATTCAACAAAGAAATGATGTGCTCTGGTTGTCAGCCAATTTTTCTTCTTCAGTGGGACACTGGAATACTCACTATAGCCAGGAGATACATGAGGTTCGCATTATATCCTAACCTTAACCCTGATTCTTAACTACAGGAAAACAGATTCTAGCTGAACATTGGAAAGAACTTTCTGATAGTAAGAACAGTTCAACAGTGGAATGCACTGCCTCAGAGGATGGTGGAGTCTCCTTCTTTGTAGGTATCAAAACAAAGGCTAGATAGCCATCTGTCAGGAGTGCTTTGATTGTGTATTCCTGCATGGCAGGGAATTGGACTGGATGGCCCTTGGAGTCTCTCCCAGTTCTGTGATTCCATGATTCTGTGACCCTGAATCTCGCTCTCAATAGATTGAAATTTTCATGGGGTCAGAAAATACTGTACAACTCAGTATTAACATAGATAGATATAGATATATATTCCTTGCACACAAGGTTTAGGATTTATTTTTAAGTGTTCACTTGGCAGTGATATGACTTAGGTCATGTCTGCTGGCAGTGCAGTCCCATGATGGGGATGTGATGACAGCAGTCCATGGGTCATGCTTTTGCAAGACATTGTCACGGTTCCACAGACATCTCGTTACCGTGCATCGTGATCATGGGATATTTGCTTAACAGAAAAGATCCACTAAATGCCATGATTGTGCACAGCTCCCATCACCCCCAGCTGTGTGGAAGGGGTGGAAATGCAACCACATGCTTCCTTCCCCAGCACAGCAAGGGAAAGAGGCAGGCTGTTCTGCAGAAGGCAGATGTATGTCATTCATGCTCCCTTCCTCAGGGAGCCAGGTGGGTGCAGAGGGGAGTGTTCCTGGCAAAGGAGCTGCTGGGGTTGCGATGGGATGTCAGTGGACCCACTCAGGAGCAGAAATGGCAGTGTCAGGTCATCTCCACTGACAGAACTGGAAAGTCAAGGCATTACAAATAAGAAAATTATACCATGGATCACTAACTGGACAAACAAGGGGAAGTGTTTCTCAGCATGGAGGACTCGAGTAAGAGACAGCAGAACCTGGAGACATTCACAAACCATGTTAATACCACATGTATTATGATACAGAAATTTCTGTACCTCTGAAATGTACAAACATAATACTGTCATATTTGTTTGCATAGCCTAATGGGTGTGTTTTCAGGGCAGAGAAAAAAAAAATTCAGTCTATCTTCCACCAAGACTTTTCTCTTATTCTTGTCATGAAGTGAATGAAAAAAAGACACCTTATGACTGAAAAGCATTCTGTAATTTGGCACATGGTCTGGTATAAGATATGTTACAACAAGTCAGGGTGTGTCTATCTGAGACAGGCTTCTGTGGAGCTGAAGTTAAAGACACATGGAAAAGACCTGGCAGCCTTTCCAGCAGGTTCCCCCCAAGAGGAAAAGAAGCAGACTTTAATCTGCTGAGGATAAGGAAGAGTATATGACATAATATTCAAGCTCTTAAATATAGAAAAAAAAATCCCAATCTTTTACTTTGGAAAGTTTGACCCTATGAACAGATCTTGGAAAAGTTATTTCTTTGGTTTACAGCTTCCAGAGTTCCAAGCATTGTTGGTGTTTTCTCTTAAGAGTTATAATCTGAAAAAGTAACATTTCTAAATTCTGTCCATGACCATCATATATTAAGCAGTCCCTTGCAATAGAAACATCAAAGGATACTTTGGCACAAAGAAAGAGCAAACATATTGTTGGTAAGAAACTTATTTACCAAATGGCCTCTTGAAAAAAAGGTCTGGAATAGAATTCCCACGATCAATTGTAAACTGAAAATCAGTCTAAATTTTTTCTTGTTATTGTTGTTCCCAGAGTAAAGGTGGGGAACCAGTCCAGATTGGGAATCTAGCATAGGAGTACGGGGCATTTACTGTCTGCTTCCCCATGGTCATTAGCCCATTCATAGAACACATGCACATGCTTGCCATTTGCAAATGAATGGAAGTCTCCATTGAAATGAATAAACATATACACACATTTTTTAAGCTTTCAAAAGGGTAAACTGCAGTTTAATGTCCTGCCTTTTGTGGGGGGGGGGATGGGACATCTGAGCTGAAATCTTATCTGGAATTGGCAGAGTATAACATTCCAGCAGAATACTTACATGGGGGTTTCATGTAGGCCTGGGAGGTGAAAGTGGTCAGTTGGTCAGCAGTGCGGGAGCTTTCTTGTTGCACTTCCATAAACCACCAGTCAATCAGTGGCTGTTAGGATTTTAGGCTGAGATGCACCCAGTATTGCCTAGTTGCTACTGCACAGTTAGTCAAAACTGTTATGTAAGTTGGTACTGGATACCCCTTGGTGCAATGTCTATAAGGGGAGATACCAGCGTGAGTATGATTATGTTATGCTTAGAGAGAATAGTGACTGGCCAAAGCCAGATAGTAATCTCAGTGACTGAGTAAAGATTTGAACCAGGGCTTTTCTAGTCCTAGTCAAACAATCTAAACTACTAATCCATACGTGTTGCCTTATGACATTGAAAGAACTAATAACTGTATTTTGAGAAGGCCATCTATCTCCTAGGTTGGGCACTAATGCCTTCAAAACTGTGCAGAAACAGAAGGTATAGACTGAACACACCTTTTCAAAATAGAGAGAGCTTGAGAAAGAGAGAGAGTGAGATGGAGGAGAAAAAATTGTCTTTCTTTGAACCTGCAATGTTAAGCATCTTTATTCTTCCTCTTAGTAAGGAGCGATGTGGGTTGGTAGGCATTTATCCATGTTTTTTAAAAGCAAAAAGTGAGAGAGCTTTGGATCCAAAATAGTCTTCTGTATAAGTAATGTACAATGAGCCTTGCTGGTTGGATTTTAGCAGTTTCAATTCAAAAGAAAACTTATTCAAAGGAGTCACCAACTATTTAATGGAGCTCTCTAATTTTACTATGTGACAATAGCTTCTTAGGATGAATAAGTGAGTTTTCATTTGAAAATATATTTGTATGAATGTTACGAGCTTGGAAAGAACCCTCTGCATTTTAACATACTTACCATTAACAGTGTATTCAAGCTATCTCTCTGCAGTATGTAAAGTCTGCTAGTTAAATTAACTTTTGCACACACACAAAATCAAGAAATGAGAAAATTGAGCTCCATTTTCATCTCTTTGTGACTATTAAAGTTCACACATCAGTCCCCAGGAATGCAGAAGGAAAGCTAAAATCATGCAGTTTCCATTCCAAAGAGAGTGACTGAATGAATAGAAGAGCTCAAGGCACCGTTCATAATTAGCCCATTTTGTTTAATCCCAGCTGTAAAGTGTGTTGCAAAGAGACGGAAAGAATGCTGTTCTGAATTTATACTATTTGCCCCAACATCTCCTTGCAGTTCCAGCAGAGTAAATCCATCATCTATTCTGATTCCAGAGAAGGTTTAGTTAGCCAGAATTATGGGGTGACTGAGTCTAGCCAGTATGCAGATTTATACGATGGAATGTTTTTCAACCTTCAAATGTTTATCAAAAGGACTAAGTGCATCTTGATTATTTCACAGTTTCATTTCTGGGTGAAATATACATAGATCATTTATGTCATAAACCCACTGACGAGCCATAATTCACTTATAAGGGAGTCAGGATATATAATAACTTCTTCAACCAAATGGTTCTGCAAAATACTACAATATGGAAATAACGCATTGGACATGTTGTAAGGTTTGTCATCCAAAGGTATGTTTATATATTTAATGCAGATTGTTATGTGAAAGTTAAGAGAATTAATGAAATATAACAACACAGATAATTATTATTTATCTTGTACTATGGTATTATTTCCTTTTCTGTACCATATTTTTGTCCTATTACACCAAAGGCACCCACTGATATATAGTATTGCACCAAAGTGGCCACTTTTTGACCTACTAGATCTTGTTGGAATCAAATCCAGCAGCCAGAGTCAGCAGAGATAATGATGAAGGATCCTGGGACTTGGAGTACACCATCTGTAGAATCACACAATGCATACCATTGTGTTTTATGGACAAGCTATCCCAGATGACTCCTGCAGAAATAATTAGAATCAAAATTTAACTACAGAGCCTCCTCTGTAGTTACTGATGGGTAACTTCAAAGTGCCTGCTCTCCCTTCTTAAGTTCTTTATTAGACTTCATGGCCTTTCCAAAAGAGAACGCCTTCTCCATATCTTTCCATGCTAGAAAAAAATATAGAAATAATGATCTCAGATAAAACATACAATGGGAAACATTTAATGTACAGAAATCAACTACCTATCAAGCAACCTGGATGCATTCAACATAATCAGTGAGAAAGCTAATGGTAGGATGTCATGAAGGTGTAAGCATCATTGAGGACACATTGCCCTAATGTATAATCATCACAGATTTGGGATAAACAAGTGCTTGAGCCTCCGCTCTGAACATTTATCAGACCAGATGTAACTTAAGGCAATCCTATTGGAACAAAGCACAATATTCAGGTATACTGTCTGTCTGGCAGAATGCACTATTGTCAACAAATGGGTTCATTTCTTGCCAGCAGAATATTGAATTAGGAATGAAAATAGCATTTCAAAATATTTTTTAAAATGAGAGGTTAAGAATGTTCTCCTTGAGTGTTGGAAAAACATGAAAAGGAAACAGTTTAGGCACAAAAACTTGTGTATACTTTTTGTGCAGACAACAACATTGTTTGAATAGGAAATAGCACTATCTGTTCAGAACATAATATTTCTGGGCATTAAAAAAGCTGTTACCCATGTAGAAAATGCTGTTTGCTGTGCAAAAATACCCCATGTGAATTTTACTCAAATACCTCCTGAACTGTGAATAGTTTTTGAAAACTGCACAGCAACAGGAAAATGTTGGAGAGTTGACATCCAGAGAGATGGACAATATAAAAACTGAGGCAGCAGACAGGTAAGGCACAAAGGAAGCTGTCTGATGGTGGAGAGGTTGTTGGGTTTGTTCTTGCCCTGGCAGACTGTCTCAGAAGAAAGCAAGGGAAGATAAAGAGAAGCCACAGAGGAAGTAAACTCTTCCTTAAAGAGAGGGGGCTCTTGAAAATGTTTTCTCCCAGAGTTTGGCGCCTAACCTCATGAGAACCAGATGCCTAACTCCTTCATCCCACTGAGTCATTCTTGTATGGTGTGATAAGGAATAGGACTCCTGTTTATTTCATAGCTGTGGAGAAGGACAGAATTTTAGCAGGGTTTGCATGTGTGATAGACAGTACCTACTTAAATTCCGTATTCTGCACAACTATTAAATTGTCAGAAGCCTTGTCCTTTATTTTACCTAGCAACCCAAAGTTACAGAGAGCTGGTGAGGTTCCTGTCTATACTAGAAGAGGCCTGTCTGCTATCATAGAATCATAGAGTTGGAAGATACCCCAGGGATCATCCAGTCCAACCCCCTTCCATAAATCAAAGCATTCTCAACAGATGGCCATCCAGCCTCTGCTTAAAAACCTCCAAAGACGGAGACTCTACCACACTCCAAGGCAGCGTATTCCACCGCTGGACAGCTCTGACCATCAGGAAGTTCTTCCTGAGGTTCAGTGGAATCTCCTTTCCTGCAGCTTGAATACATTGCTCCTTGTCCTAGTCTCTGGAGCAGCAGAACACAAGCCTGCTCTCTTCGCAACATGACATCCTTTCAGATATTTAAACATGGCTATCATGTCCCCTCTTAACCTTCTCTTCTGCAGATTAAACATACCCAGCTCCCTAAGCCATTCCTCATAGGGCATGGCTTCCAGACCTGTCCCTATTTTGGTTGCCCTCCTCTGGATATATTCTAGCTTGTCGATATCCTTCTTGAATTGAGATGCCCAGAACTGGACACAGTATTCCAAATTAGGCCTGTCCAATGCAGAATAGAGTGGTATCATTAGCTCCCTCAATCTAGACACCATACTCCTATTGATGCAACCAAAAAATGTGTTGGCTTTCTTGGCTGCTGCATTACACTGCTGACTCTTGTTCAGCTTGTGATCTACCAAGATTCGTATACTTGGAAAGACTCTGCAATCCAGTCAGGAAGGGAGTTGGTCCAACCAGCTCTAGAAAACAGATAGAGGTTCCTGTCCTGCTGTTTCAGCTGTGGTATGGGGGCTTGACCATGTTGAGACTGGAGAACAAAAGGAATTTTGTCCTGCCCAGACTTACCTTCCAATAGGCCGCTGACCCTGGTGTAACCTAAAGACTACTAGTCCTGCAGGAGGAACGCTTGGCAGGTTTTTTCCCTCTCCTGTCCCTGTAAAGTCCTGAAGAATGGGAAGGCCAAACCTTTGAGCTATGCAATGATTTGGGATCAATAAACATTTGTGAAAGGTAATTCTTGATTGTGGCTCATTCATAAACCATGGAGACAGAGAGTCGTTATATGCTATTCCCTATGGAGGAGGTGGGAGGCATTACAGTAACAAATGTGGTCTCTTTAAATAGCCAAGATATCAAAGTGTGAAGACAGCAAGGGAAGGAAGTAATTGCCTAAGTATTTATCTCTGCTCTGAATGCTCTCTTACAGTTTATTGTAACTGTGGCATGGAGACTGCAGGGAACCCGGCAAGGAAAATCCTTACCTGGGAAGTGACGAGGAGGAAGGGACTGGCTGTAGACTGGGAAAGGAGGTGGCACTTGGAGAAGAGGAAACCAGGAGATTCTCCATGCTTCCTGACATTAGCACAATGTAGAACAAGGAGCTTCTTTTGTTGAGGGTGTGGAGAGAAGAAGAGTGAGAGGAGGGTGGGGAGCTTAAAAGGGAGGAGATGAGAAGGGGGAGGACCAATGAAGGGAAACAACAATGGGGAGGGGTAAGGGACATCCAGCCCCAACCCCAGTGCAGCAGCCAATGAAAGGGTGGTCAGCGAGCCATCCCAACCCTAACCAGTATGGTAAGAAAGAGAATCAAAGGGAGAGTAGGGGGGTGCATGGCAGCTTGAGGCCAAGGCAAATCTCTGGAACATGGATGTCAGAGATGCTGAGCAGGTTAGCAGACTCTGGTGGCTGGGACAGCTGACTAGATTACATGAAAGAAGAGCTAGCCCTGACAGACAGAGTGGAAGATGACCTGTAGAGATGACCCTTTGGCATGGGGCATTATAGAAGGCAAGAAAAGATACTTACAGCATGGTCAAGAACAGTATAAAAGTAACCAAGGAACTGATGCTATACTTGCTTGAAGTGAGGATCCAGAGGAATAGTAACCAGAGGAGTTAATTAGCTCCAGTGGCTGTATTGTACTTACCTGAATTATATACCTTCATTGCTATTACCGTAGTGAAACAACCTGCTGTTATGGTGTATTTCGATATGTGGGCCAAAGCTGCATGTGAGGTGCTTCTATGTTAGAGATACTGTGTGTATCATAACTTCTTTACTAGTGACTGACAGCAATACAAAGCTTGCAACAGATAGTCTGTTCCTGTGTTGATAAATGCTTACCATGTTAGATCTATCTGTCTGTCTGTCTGTCTGTCTGATTTAGTTCAATGAAATGAGACATCTCTGCAGACACCAGAGTCTTTAATTTCCAAGGAGCATCAGAATCAGCAAGGAAGAATCTGCCACTCATAAGTTGTTTGTTGTATGGAATAGATTAATATTACACCCATCTGAAACCAAGAACTTTGGGTTCTCTAGTTGGGCCCTTAAAGAGTGCAGATTGGATCAAAGTGTGAGCAGTGGCTGTTAGACTCACTTGGGACTACAAAAAATGGAAACAACATTACTTTATGACACTCCAGTTAGAAGGGCATGATGTAACCTCCTCCTTCCTCAAAGCAGGAATTGTGAGGGGGGGGAGGAAAGACAGCTTCTTCCCTGTGGTTTCCACCATGAGTTCCCAGTGGCAATTTGCCAAGTGGTCATTTGTAAATTATATGTATACGCACAAGATGTGGGGAGTAATTAAATTGTGGCAAAAATTTCCATTCTAAATGCAGATCTATTAGATCAAAAATCTCCATCTTTCATCTGTATTAGAATTCTACTACACAAAATGGGCCTGAAACATAATGTTGCAGGCATTTCCACACTACACTCTTATAGTGTGATTATTCCACTTTCAACATCCTATGGAATTGTGGGGTTTGCAGTTTAGGGAGGGGCCAGCTGTTGTTTAATTTTTCCTCATGCTCTTTTAATATTTTAATTTTTTAAAAAAAAAAACACTTCAAGATTGGCATCCCTGGATCAAGCTGACACTTTTCTCCTGCTTCTCAGTGCCACCCCTCCCCTTTTGGTTAAATACTCTTGGCACTCACAGCATCCTTGTCTGCCATTAGAGGTAGTGCAGAAGATACTTTACTGAGTATGCAGAAATTCCAGGGTTTCTAGATAACCTCCTTTGCCATTATCAACCTCTAAACAGACCATGAAAGGGAGTTATTATCAAAAGGCATGTTCAATATTGTAAATGTCTCTGTGATATAGCAGGGATTACTGTCAGAGGCTAATGAAAAGGCATTGCTATTTATTCTTTCACTTATAGGCTCAGTTTTGTGGGAGCAAATCCTCTGTTTCCTGTCAAATTACTTCTAATGAGATGAATATAATGTTCTCTCATCATCCAGCATCAACTGAAACAATCCTTGAAAACATTTATTACATTTTCTCTATCAACTCAAAATGAGTAAAACAAAAAGACACACCCCTTTAATTTTTATCAGTTCAGAGAGATACATTATAGCAATAGCAGAGAGAGTGTCACTACTATTTCGTGTGGACTTAGAAACAATGAGTGGAACACTGTTATAGAACAGAGGGCCGAAGTTAGCATGATGTTGCATGCATTATTGAATGGACTCTATAGTCAGTATAGGGGATCAACAGGAACCACAGTGCATGGGCAAAGGAAGTTTAATGCATCTCCCCGCTGCTGTTATGGAGCTAACCCCCACACCCAGCCATTTGCCCCAGGAAGGGAATTTCTTCAGGCTTTGTGAAGTTTCATAAGAATTTCCCCTCTCCAGCCACCATGGTCTTGATCCTATTCACTTTTCTGCAATAGAAATTGGCATTTTTTAAAAAAGGCATACGAAAGACAGAGTTTGAAAATGTTACCTTTTCAAACTTCAGTTGCTGAACCAGTCCCAGTCAGCATGGCTATTGGCCATGTTGGGGGGGTGGGAGATTGTGGGAACTGTCATCCAAAAATCAAAACAACACATCCCTCCTCATTTTCAAGAATGAAGCCAGGTGGCCATGTAAAGAAAATGAGGAAAACCATTTCAATGCTTAAAAAGACTGTCCAGGTGTACATATGCATTGTGAGTGAGACATATCAAGCATGGAAGCTGTTCATCATGGAGGTCTTCCTAGAGGAATGGCATCTCTGATACTGCATAGTGGCAAAAATCTCAGTAGTGTGGGTGGAAGAAGGGATCCTGGTAGCTTGCAAGGAGGACTAATACAGCTTTCCTACTCAAGCAGTTGTCCACCTAGTTGTGCACAACATACTCAGCCAAACTGATGGCGGCCTGACTTCATATACCTTCCTATGTCCCAGTGAGGAAATGTAAATATGGACCATACAGGCATTGCTGTGCCAGGGCAGCATGCTATCTTTCACATGACATCAATGTCACTTGATCAGCCAATGTGGTTGCAACACTATTGTCCAGGGAATATGAAATTGCAATGTCCTGGTTAAGCTGCTATCATGATATGTAAATAGAATAGAATGTGGTTTCCGATGGGGCTATTAGAGCCAGGATACTATTCCAATGGCTTAAAAAAACAAAACAAAACAAAACTTCCAGGCAGCTGTTCATGTTAGGAGAAACCTTTCAGGGAAACCCTGCATTTTGATCATGCAGAGTTGTTAACTGCCATCAGGTTGACTTCAATTTATACTGACCTTATGGATGAGAGATCTCCAAGTCAGCTGAGCATCAACAGCCCTGCTTGGGTCTTGCAGATTCAGGGATGTGTCTTCCTTGACTGAGTCTATCCACCTGTAATTGTCATATTCCTCTTTTCCTACTGCCTTCTACCTTGCCAAGCATTATTGTTTTTTCCAGTGAGTCGTATCTTCTTGTGATGTGGCATCACAAGTATGACAGCCTCAGTTTAGTCAACTTGGCTTCTAGGGAGAGTTGATTTGCTCTAGGACTCATTCATATGTCTTTTTAGCAGTCCAGAATATCTGTAGAACTCTTCTCCAGTACCACATTTCTTTCTTGATTCTCTTTCTATACAGAGTTAGCCCAAAGTAACTGGAATAGCAAGAATGACAGAAAGCTGCTACAGCTATATCATCTGTGCACTGTCGTAGCTTTGTATTCCTTTTTTGACTGGGGGTGTTAATCTTGTTGAAGTCAAAGAGATTAAGATGATTTAAGATTCCTCCTGTGGCCTGATCTTATAAACTGATCCATCAGTACAGGACTTCAAGGAACCAGACTTAAGGGTCGGAACATCTGTGAAAGAGCATAAGAATCACATCCCTAGAGTAATGTGGCTGAAATTGATGCCCAGTGTACATGCCATGTTATTTCCTGATGAAGAGTTAATATTTTCCACCTTTCTTAAGGAGCAGCTTTCCAGGGTGAGAGACTTAAGAAAACTGTAAGAGGGTGTTAGAGTGAGGGTGAATCCCAATCTCATGGAGTATCTATGTGTTCTAAGCTGCTAACATAGAGTACCAGGATGGAAATTGTGCAGCTGTCCAAATGTTCATTGGACTGCAACTCCCAGCAGCCCTAGACAGCATTGCTAACTGTAAAGAATGTATGGGATTGGGATAGGGAGTACAACCTGCTATCTTTGCTCAATTTGCCATAGTTTTTACTGTTGCTTTAACTGTAGCATTGTGACTCATTGGCACTGAGGAAAAACAAACAAACAAACAAACACCCCTGAATTCACCTCTTACTTCATTGTACTTTATCTGTATGGTGCCCTGAGATCCTAGGATATAGGGCTAGATAAAAATGATTTAATACAGACATAATATAAATACACAGAAATCTGTTTAACCAGAAATATCTGTTTGACCAGGACTGGATTAAGAATTAAGCTTAAATTTAAATTATTAAATTCTTATTTCTTAGCTTCCTACTGTTGCTTCTATGTAACAGTGCTTCTTTTCTCCTCCTGCTGCTCCTGTTGAGGACTGACCCAAGACAATTTGCTGCTAGTGGCAAAAATAGACAAATGCTACAGCCATTTCTGCACAATGTCACTGATGGGAAAAACAGTCCAACAACACCCAGAAGGTCACAAGATGCCTAGTTCTGTGACTTGAGGAGATATACATATCTCTGCTTGTTATAATTCCTGAACCAAACTCTTAATATTTCTGATTCATATCTGAAAATAGTGATTATTTCCTCGTCCATCATGTTGCCAACTAGAACAACATTTGCAATGCCAGAAACTCAAAAATAGGAAGAATGCTATGGACATTTATGCAAAAAAGGTACATCACTGACTTGGTACTCATTCTTTCCTATTTGTACAGAACCATCAAGACACTACAAACTGTTATTCTCACAATTACTTCTTGAAAGACATGCATGTTGTTATTATTGAAATAATATATATGTTTTGTAATGTAGAGATGTCCTCTCCATACTGTGGACAAGACAATCCACATTTACTGGCAGATGGTGTTGGTTGAAAATGCACATTTTAAATATAGTGATACCTACAGAGAAAGAGTGAGAGAGTGAGCAAGAGCAAGGGAGAGAAGCAAAGCTTGTGGCATAAAACAGAGGCCTTACTTGTTTACACTTGTTGTTTAACTTGCTTATTACATGACTATCAGCAAGAGATAGCATAATTACTTCCATTCCTTTCCTATTGTAGATTTTCTAACTAGAAAATGTATGACAGATAACAATCTTACATTTAATGTCACAGATGAACTTTCCTTCCCTATATCAATAACCCTCAGTAAACAGGGGTCAATGACTTGAAACAGGGGAGCTCTGCTAAAACTTACCTTCGGTGTCAGGAATGGCATCCCATTGTTTCGAGATAAAACCTAATAATTGCTTTGGTTACAATGAGACCTTTGAGCCAGCTTCTTTCAAACAGGGGCAATTAATTAAATTTCACTGGCTGTTCCCAAACCCTCCATGCTTTAGTGAGTTTCCTGTGAATGAAAATACTTGGAAACCAAGACAGAACACCTGAGGGGAAAGATGGGTGATGATCTATTTCTGGGCATTGAAAGATGTCTCTTACATCCATTTTTTTTTAAAGGCAGAGACTTTATTTTTTTAAAAATGCTAATATATTTTTTTTGTAATCAGTGTTACTAGATTTGGAAAGAAAAGAGGCTACTCCTCATGACATAATATGCTATCTTCCCTGAGAAGCAGAAAGTGTCTAACCCAGCATAGCCTGGGCACCTATTTCCTTGGGAAATCAAGAAGAAAAGAAAAGCTTAGTGGAACTACCTTGAATTAAACAGACCAGAATGGCACCCTGCCATCTGAGCAATCTTTTAAGGAATGCAAATAACAGTGGAAGGGATGCTCATCCTTCATTGCTAGACTGTAATTAAGTTTTAATTTAATGAAACATTGGTACCAAAGCAGACCTTGGAGAGACATTCTAATATTAAAACTGTCTTTTATTTTTAAGAGAGGTCCTAAATGGTTTTGTGTGGCAGTAAATCAACTTTGTAAGTAGTGGCTGTATCCAGTGGGGGAATCCCATTTTAGATAGGATAAGGCAAAAGCCTATTATTGCCAGGCTGAGTCCATGGAATAAAAGAATAAATGTAATATAACCTTCTAAAATTAAGCAAGTCTTCCAATATATCACATTTTTTTTAAAAAAAATTAATAATCTGGGAGATATGGCCTGCTTCTGAAATTCAAATTATTGAGCAATGATATCCTAAATGTGAACTCTAGGGAGAAAATGTATGTTTAGTGAAGTTAGGTGGAAATACAGTGAGTTCTGAAAGAACAGAGATGGACTGAGATTGATTGGTGAATATCATGGTTGTCCTTGATGCCTGATTCTTTCCAATCTTTCTGTTACAACTCTCACTGTGCATTCAGACTGATGAACCAGAAGATCAGAAGGCCCCAGTTTTTATTCCTGTTCTTTCTGATTGTATTTTGGAGATCGATATATGTTCCATTTATCCCAGAATATTTTCTATCAGCTCCTGGTACAATCAGAGACTTTTTATATCAGCTTCCCAGGTTGGTTTATTTTAATCCAGCATGAAATCTGAAAGTACAGGAATAAAATCGGGGACTTTATCAATCAGTTTGGATGCACCCTCATTTTATCTTGGGAATGCATGTGTTTCTTTGTTTCAGTTTACAAAGAAGTGCCAAAACCCACCTGGCCGAGATCTAAGCAGAGAGGCAGACTTTAGCCCACCTGTGATGCTGAAGCCAAAATAGGCAACAAATTGATACAAGTGTAATGGATAGTTACAAGCGTTCTTGTCCTTGATCAATACATCAAGCAATCATATTGAAAAAGATTAACAATTGTAATTTTTTTTCATCTTAGTATAAGAGCACTTTTTTTCATCAATGTTTAAAAGGTGGGAGGAGTCTGGAATCCTGTTGGTGACATGCATGGACAGAACTGCAAATAATCAATGGAAGTGAAAGTGTGCATGCATCAATGTTGTGCATATTGATATGTTTCTTGGCCAATGTGCATCTGTCTGCCCTTGCTGAAAAGGGAAGTACATTTTGTTTGTACATTTTCTCCTTTGATTGTACATTTTGTTGCACTTTCAAGTTGTGCAACATTGCCATTCAAAACCCAGGTTGTATAGAATGATGAGTGAGTAACTCTGGACAAGAGAATTATACTATGCAGCCCTATAGCACATGGGCCAGAGAGCTAGCTTTTATTTTTTAATCTCATGTAGCCAAGATAATATGCCATGAATGAGCTGCTGCTAACACTTACTTAACGGCCTTGTTGTATTTTCACAGACAGCTGGAGTCATACATTTCCTTTCATGGATGGAAAGGCTTCTTCTACGAGGAAGGGAATTAAATCCAAAAGAGGCTTTTTCTGAAGAACAGGGAGGATACAATGTTTGCCAATTCCATCTTCCTCCTGAAGCATGAACACCACCTCCCATGCTATTTTGGAGGGTCTACCTACCTTCTGGGGCAGCTTTTTCAGTGGTACAGTGAGGCTTGAAAAGGAAGAGGTAATCAGTGAAAATCACCTTATCTGGGAAAAAAGTCCCATGGGGGAAACTTCATTCATCGTGAAACTAAATCAATTCTGTAGTTTAAATTTTCAGGGGGAAATTGGTTTTAGACCATTGCAGCTAGGAAGAATGTGTCGGACCTTACAGACTAACACTTTAAGGAGACATAGGCTTTTGTGGACTGTAGCCACTTGTTTATGATCTGATTATTGGAGCAAGAAGTGGTAGCTATTCCAGACTAAACATACTAGAGTACAAGGATTTGCTTGCTTGTTTTAATTTATTTCCCAGCTTTCTCCCAGTGCAGGATTCAAGGCAGCTTACAACATAAATGAAAGCAAAATAAAACTAATCCTTTATAGAGTTATAGAATATCTATCTTTTGTTTTTGTTTTTTTTAAAAAGAATACACTAAGCTATCACATTAAAAGCAACCACTGAATTGAAATGTTTAAAACATGTTAATACAGTTTTTCTAGGTTAAGACTAGTTTGTGATTGTTTAGCCAGGCCATAAACAGGTCTCCAGTGTTTCACCAGAGGTCTGTGCTCATCACTTGCTACCTGACCTGCTTAACTAGAGATGTCAGGGACTGAACCTAGGACCTCCTGTGCACAAAACATGTGATATTTCACTGAGCTATTTGGCCTTTGTGTGTAAGCTGAAATGCCCCTGCTATCTGGCTGAGAGAAATATAAAAGGCAATACATTTTAGGGAATCAAACATTGCATCAAAGCACATGTATACATACCAGTCTCATAGATAACTACTTTGCTGTACCAATGAACCTAGTAGACATGTAATGATAAGGGAAGTAACCATCCTTCTCACATGCTACATATGTCAGAGGGTACCTTACAAGTGATAGAAAATGGGTCAGCTCTCCTGCCCCCTACCGCAGTACTGGGCACACTGCTTGATTCACCTGAACTCTTAATATGGTTATAGGCAAAGAAAACTCTTTTAGTATGAGGTTCCACACAATTGTGATGCCTGCCTATGCTAGTGTTCCAATCACATTAAGCTCTATGCACAAACAATGCAGTCTTTTTCTTTGGAAATAACCATGCTGACATATCCAGACAACATATCTGACATTGGGAAAGAGTCAGAAGCTCAGTCCCACTGTCCAGTCTTTGTATAAATAATATGGGAAGGGAGTTCTAATGATCAGAAGAGACACACATATTGGCTGGCATCCTGTTATCAGTCATGATGTCATGGCATCATTGCTACAATTATAAATGTCTTTGAAACCCACCTTAAAGTCCAACCAGGTACACCAAGGGATGCAGTCATGCCTCACTGGCAAGCGGGGCACTAAAGGATGATGAGTCCAGCTCCCTCCTACCAGCAAATGGTGGTTTGTCTAAGAGTTGCAACAGGACTCCCTAGAAATTCTTGCTTCTGTCTGCTACATCACCTCATGGGAGATGGCTGGATGCATCATCTTTTAGTGACTCTCTGACTAACTCTTTCTCCTTGGTGAAGCTGGCTGCATTTAAAGGTGGGTTTCAGAATCAGATTGAGTGATAGATGAAAGCTCTGACTTCATGGCTATATGTCTGATGTAGGATCTCATCTATTCACTGCAAGACAACAATACCAACACACCAGACCACTGGAACTTACCTACAAGAGCCCGCCCCTCAAAAACAAAGTTCATTCTAAAAGTTGAAATTGTGAGAGATTTTGCTCATTTCCCGGGGACTTTCCACATCTGAGGACTTTATTTTTCAAAAATTGGTTCACATAAAAAACAACGTATTTTGCAACAACAACAACAACAAAAATTTGATTTTTGCACAAAACATGCATTTTGGCCAAAAACATTTTTTATGGTTTCACGTAAAAACAATTTTTGTGCAAAGTCATGATGCATTTTTTTATAATATCATTTTATTGAAGTTTCACAATTAAAACAAACATTTATTATTGCTATTTCACATGAATTATTTCTTGAATCTTCCAAACTGATCTAGATTTCATTTCCAATATCTCTTAACATTGTTATATCCTTGCTCTGCATTTTTCAGCTATTTTACATGTTGGTACATAGCATTTCCATTTTCCATATTCCTGCTTCATGATATCTACCATAATTATCACAATGAAATTTTTCCACATATTACCATGAATTATAGACTTCTATCAAAGGTCACCCAGCAATCACCTACAATTTGCCATTCTTTCTGAATTTCATTATCTGATTTCCCTTTCAATCTTTGAGAGACTATGTCAGCATTTTTATTTTCAATAAAGGTTCCCCACCATTGTTCTATTGTAGGTATTTGCTGTGTTTTCCATACCTTAGCGTATTCAATACGTGCAGTTGTTATCATATATAATAATATTCTCCAATATTTCTTTATATTCATGCCATCTACTGAGTCTGTCATATTTAACAAATACAATTCAGGAACCATAGGAAATTGTAGCTTCATTGTTTCACAAATCCTGTTATGTATCTCAGTCCAATATTTCTTAACCTTCGGACATGTCCACCACATATGATATATCATACCCACCTCCAAAGTCATGATGCATTTGAGAATGAAAATAAAATAAAATAATATGTTGGTCTTTCAGAGCTTACTCAGGGACCAAAAATCTTGCTGCAGTTGTCACGTTTCTTCAGCATGTTGACACCCAACATTGCAGAGGATGAAGAAATCTGTCATTGGCACTAGAAATGCATTGGCAAAGAGAATTAGGCAGTATACAAGACATTTGCACATTGATAATTAAAGGAATTGAGACTTGAGGAGTATTATTCACTGGTTTGGGGCCTCATTCAAAGAAATTCTAAATATAATGGCAGAAAAATAAAGAGATGGATGCTTTTTGAAACCACTTCCATGCTTTGCATTGTTCTTTGCAAATTGTCTGTTGTCTGGACATCGACTTTTATTCTAATAGCAAAAGTAAACATTTTAAATTTAAATAAACAAAGTTCAATTGTTAGGGAGAGAACCAGCCAAACAGGAAGTGCCAAACAAAGCAATGCTGTTTATGAGACTGATACAAATTTTGTTCTCTCAGTCACTTTTCCTCCATCTCCAAAGGAGACAAGATTTTTGTGGTAGATGTGATCCTACATACAAACCCTATTATGTAACGCACTCACATTTTTGCAGTGTTGATCAGTTTGGAGGTATCCTGTATTTTAAATCAGGGAGAGATGTTTAAGGATTGCAATGGTAGTTAAGAGAAATCCATGCTTCAGCCAACAGGTAGGAATATCATTTCAGTCCAAGAAAAAAGATAATGGCTGACATTCTGTATTACAGTTACAGATTCATAACCTAGAGCTACAGATCCATAAATGCCCCATATTCATTGAAACAGCACAGTCGTAATCATGGCACTATTGTCGCAATCGTAAATGCCCTCCCAAACCCACTTTACCAGGCAGAAGCTGCCACAGTCAGAAGCAGGACTCCATCACAATTCCTTATCACAGCCCTAATTGCTGGTGGGAGGTGGTGGAACCATCATCCTCCTGAACCCCATATCCCAGCTGAACAAACATCCATCTCTCAGGCCATTTCCGCACTAGACTGTTATAGTGCTATGATTCCACTTGCAACATCCTATGGAATCCTGGGGTTTGCAGTTTCGGGAGGGGCCGAAACTCAGTGCATCCCTTGCCTGGTAAAGTAGGCTTGGGGTTGAGCCAGGAAACGCTGTTCAATTATGTGTTAGTAGTTATTTAGGTGATTTAGATTAAGGGCCAACATCAATTGAGTGGGATATATTCCCTATCAAAGTTCCGTTTATTGTACTTTAGAAGAACTGGATTAGACTTAACAGAGTTTGGAAAAGTTATTTCTGGGATAATGGAAGTTTTTGTCCAAAAAGTAGCTTTTCAAAGCTCTCTCTTTCTTTAATAGCACGTAACACTAGCAACTTCTCTTTCCATTGTTGTTGTGGTTGTGTGCCTTCAAGTCATTTAGGGTCATTATGGTAACCCTAACATAAAACTATCACAGAGTTTTCCGGGGCTGAGAGCATGTGACATGCTCAGGGTCACATAGTGGGTTTCCATGGCCCAGTGGGAATTGAACCCTGGCCTCCAGGGTTATCATCCAATGTTCAGACCACTATACCACGTTGGTTTTTTCCTTATATCTCTTTCTCACATACATACAGTTTACTGAGCTGTAAAAAACAAAATTATTGAAAAGGAAAGCGTTTTCACACATCAAATAAGATACAAAAATGAAACGGGTGAAAGATAGTAGAAAGGAAGGAGAATCAGGAATATCACTACAATTTTAACAGTATCCAACCAGATACACACATTTTGACAAAGCATTCCACCAGTAGTACCTTATTTACAAATTCAGGATAGAACTGTGGCAACAAAAGTGGAATGTAGCCCTATAATTTTGTAATTTGAACAGTCCCATAAGTGAAATAAGTTGTTGCACATATTAATTTACCAGGGGAGCCTGTTAGATAGAGAAATGGACTATCCAGCCCAATGTAGCCAGGTCTGGAAACTCCTTTCATACTGGAAAGAATAAGACTAGAGTACGTTCTTTCCTTTATGAAGTGATGGTACAGTCAATAGTTAAGAATGTTGGAATAAGACTCAGAAACCTACATTCAAAACTGTACTGTGTCATGAAGTTCACTGGGAGACCTTCGATTAGTAACTATCACTCAGCTTACTCTACCTTCAGATGGTTGTTTTGATGATAGAAGTGGTCAGAAGGACCATAAATAGTAAAATCCATGCCCTCTCCCCCTATAATCATCCTGTTGATGGTGGAGAGCGGAGGGGATCAGAGAAGCCAGATGCAGGGCCTTTCCACACTACACTGTTATAGTGCTATCATTCCACTTTCAACATCCTATTGAATTCTAGGCTTTGCAGTTTAGGGAGGGGCCTTTAGAATTCTCAGCCAGAGAGCTCTTTGGCCTCAGTAAACTACAAACCCCAGAATTCCACAGGATGTTGAAAGTGGAATAATAGCATTATAACAGTGGAGTGCAGAAAGACTGATAGACAGATGGTATTACCTACTGAAACTTCCAGAAGATTCCAGCGAATCTAAGCAGAAGAAGTCATTCGTCGGCATTTGGCTATAGGGACATAACAAGATGTTCCTCTGATCCTCCACTCAGAATGACATGTCTTGAGCAGGTCTACCATAGTTGGACAATGAGTCCTGGGATAAAGACAGGGGAACCATAGTGGTGTTCCAAATGCAAAATTCTTATATTGCACTTAGCCATGTAGGATCTCAGTCTAAGTGAGGAGGGTTTCAGGGACACAGGCTACTTACTACCATGAATATGACACCCAAGAAAACAGACCCAAGCTGAGGGTTAAAAAAAAGTCCAAATGAAGGCAGGGGAACATTCAAGGTCAGTTCCCCTTCTCCTTGTTGGCTCTGACCATATTTTCCTTCTCATTTTTATTTGCAAAGTCTCAAATCAATTTATTTTCCTGCTTAATGTTTCCATTTACATATTGTAATAACTTTTTATTTAAAAACACACAGAACACACACACACCCTTTGATGAATCCAAATTAAAAAAATGAAGTGTGACAGTAATGATTTATAAAAGCTGTAGGTTAGCAAGGAAAAGATTCATATTTCCTGCCTACACTTCATATTCTGTTTCTTTAATTTAGAAGCCAAGGTACAATGCAATGTATTAATCATCCTAAAAGATTTGTTGTTGAGAAACATCATCCACCAGCAGGTAAATTGATTTTGCATTTTCAATACACATCACACAAGTGCTTCTTCCAGGTGCTGAAGAAGTCAGAGCAAGTGTGATTTAATTTTTTTTCTTTGCCTTTGAAGCCATCACACATCCCTTCAGCTCAATTTCCCATCTTCGTTCAATGATCTGTTCCATCCCATGTGGACAATAAAGATGTCTTGAGATTTGCCGATGTCTCCGGGAAGAGAATACTGAATTTGCTGCTTGAAATGAAAACCTTGTTATGTCACTTTCACATCTGAAGTACATGAAGCTCAGTGATACCCTGCTGAGACAGGAAAGGTGTCTGAAATATTAAAATGGCCTTATGATGAATCTAATACTGAAGAATAGAAGATAAAGGTATAAATGTACCTTTTTAAAATGATGTGTACACAAGTCTAATTCTTTTGAATAAGCTGTGGGGGAAATCTGTTTTATTTAGTCGGTATAACTGTTTGGGGTCCAGAGCTTCAGTCCTACCACATATATTTGGGAATGAATGCTATTCAACACAGTGGATCTTACTTTTAAGTAGATAGTGGCTAATGAATATTTATCTATGTTTCAGGAACCTGTAGCTATCTCAGAGGCAGATACATAGAGAGACTATCCTGAATCCTGTTGGTGATACACATGAATTTTTATTATCATTGCACAAGGATTTACTCAGTAGCTTCTTGCACAATGCCTTTCCTTCATTCCACAAGTCTGCAGGAAAAAGTAGGCACCATTTAGTAGCTTTCCCTCCAAATGCCTGGGTATCATTAAAGATGGAAATGAAGACCTTCCTCACAGATTGCCAATGTACTTTCTGGAGGTCTGGAAGGGATACAGCTGCTGTCTACTCTCAGCTACAGAAGAGTATCTGGATGGTTTCCAGGCACTCCACACCCTCCTGTAGCCACTAAATGGCTAACAGAACATGTATCTGCCTTTTGAAGCAAAGATGTACGCCTTGGTGGGATTTCACAGGCAGAATTCCATGTTCTGTTCCATGCAATGCAGGATGTTGGCTACCGTCTTCTTTACTATTACATAAATCCCTTCTGATCGGAATTGTAGGTAGAATAATATTATCTTAGCATTTGTAATCTTGTGATATTTCACATCAATCAAGTGCCTGTCAGACTAGGTTCAAGGGTGGCCATGAATATAAGCATTCAAAAGCTTTCCTTCTTCAGTTATCAGAACCAGCAAAAGGTTCTGTTCTGCTGGTTAGGCAGCCATTTCCTCCTAGGGTCAATTCAGGCTTGGTTTCATACTTCCCACCAATTTCAGGGACCAAAAACCCACATTTTTTTTTTTATGCCTCTGACATGGATTCTGAAGGCTAAATAAACAGAAGTCCAGGCAGTCATCAAGATGAGATCTTAGCCTCAGCTTCTGGGGAGATGATAAAAAAAGATATTGGTGTGTACAAGACATGATGACTGTACGGGAAGCAACAGATGATTTACATAATTTTAAAGTGTAGAATGAAAACATCAAAGTAGTTAAAGGTTTTCTATAACTTGATTTAGTCATAAATCAAAATAAAAACTATAGTCAGAAATCAGAAGCATATTAGGACTTGGAAGGGCAGCCAGGATGGAACTTGAGAAGATCCTCAGTGTAAAGATACATACTTGAATACCAAAGTCAGGATTATTCATGCCATTGTATTTCTTTGCAGGGAAAGCTGGAGAGTGAAAAAAGTTAACAGGACGAATAGCAACTCATTTGAAATATGGTGCTAAAGAGCTATTAACTGTGAACTGCTAAAATATTCAAATAAATGGGTCCTAGAGCAAATTAAACTTGAACTTTCCCAAGTAGCTCAAATAATGATAATGCTCAGGAAAGTGGAAGGCAGTAGGAAAAGAGGAAGACTACATTACAGGTGGATAGATTAAAGCAAAGAAAATACAGCCCTGAGTTTGCATGATCTTAACAGGGCTGTTAATTAAGTCTCCCATTCAGAAGTTTGTCACAAGCTGAAGCTTACTTGATGACAGTTATCAACAACAAATGCCTCTGAGTATCAGTTGTTGGGAAATATGAGTAGCAAAGTGCTATTTCACTCATTCTTTGCTTGTTGGTTTCTTGTAGGCTTCTGGTTGGCCACTTTAGGAACTGAAAGTTGGACTAGATAGGGCTTTGGTCTGATCCCACAGGGCAATTCTTATCATTTAAAGTTTCTGGTCCACATCCCTGACAATTCCTTTAAACTTAATTCTTGAAGCTGAGTCACCTAGTGACAGAAAGAATATGAAAGAATAGCATTTTTGCTATCATGTTCTTCAGATACTTGTCTGTTCTAATTGGCAGTGCAACTCTTCCCTTCAGTTCCAGGGAAATAGATAAAACAGCTTTGTATGTTCAAATGTCCCTACTATAGCTCTTCATTCCAATTCAACAGGGAGCTGGAAAGGGAAGAGCTGAGAACTGTTAGTGTTAAAACTAATGAAATGGTATTAATGTTAATTTGAAAATTAATTCATTGATGGTAAACATTTTAGTGAATATTTTAAAACTAATTTGCTACATTAGTCACATACATTGCATATTAGTGACATATTGACTGGAATCCTCTTATGTATGTGTAAGTTTCTGACATTTTTCTCCAATACACAACTTCCACATGCAGTTCAAGATTCTGGTAGTAAAGTTGCACATGTCGTACAGTTGCACACATAGATGTGCATTCTTGACTGATGAACATCCATCTATTCCTGCTGAAATTAGCAGTAATATTTCTACAGCTGTGCATTTGGTTGCCCATTCAGTTGCATATTGTATTGTGTATTCCATTGTGCCATGATGCCATTCAACACAAAGGCTGTGTAGAACAATCAATGAGGAACTCTATGTGAAGTAATTAATATTAAGGAACCATAACATAGGATCTCAACCATTAATTTTAAATTTAAGGAAATGAATAAAAATCAATAAAAATGACCCCACAGGGCCAAATGTCCCAGTTACTCCCCAAGCAATTAACTGCCGCAGTATGAAATATTAATCATTAATTATTGACATTAAAATGGCTAAAATACAAACTTTTTCAAATAGTTAAATTGAAATGAATTATGGGCCGCAAATTATTTTTAACATTTTTTCTAATTCAATTTTTTTTAAAGGACCTACTTCTGTCATGCCCCATGTTATTAACTTACCAGATACCTGCTCATTTCTTGCCTTCCTATATTTTCCATCCTACTGCCAAGACAGCTACTCTGTCTATTATTCCAGCTCCATGAATGACAAAACCATCTTGCTTGGTGAGTTCCTGATAGCCATACACTGAAAACAAAAACCTGGCTGCATGCTACCATAAGTTTTACTCCAGTTTATCTGAAAGCATTCTTCAGACCTAAAGAATAGTGATTGCACCAGTAATAGTAATATGTCAATTTCCTTTCTACTGAGAAATTTGTTAGCTGTTGATCTATGGTTGGAAACTGTGACAAAAGTTCCAATGAAAGAACAGAATTTTGCCAGGGTGACAAGTTGATCAAACCCCATAAAAAACAGGTTAGGAATAAAACAATTTGACAGCTGTGAACCAGCCTTGCACATCACAGTGACTAGACCACACATCAGTCAGGGAAGCATGCAAAACTATAAGCAAATTCATCAACCCAGGAGTAACATACAAATTCCTTGGAATCATTCAACCTCTCATTTTTTTAAAAAAGTTTGCTTCATATTTGGCTATGTATAGGCTGTTATTTGCAAAGTTGCCTGACAACCTGAATGATGTTTTCTATTTCCTATGCAGTTGTAGGGAAATCGGGTACCTCATTAACCCCATTTTAAAAAATGGATCCACATATTGCAATTTTTCCATCTAAACTTGAGTACATAGGCAATGTCCAAATATACATAGGAAACTTGGGGAGCCTCTGAACAATCTTCTATATTTTCTGTTTGAGCTTATCACTCTATGTTTTTGAATTCCATAAGCACTGAAGTTAATGACATGTTGCCAAAGAATTTTGTTTCACATCAGCCTTTAAGTTTTCTATTCAAAGCACTTTAAAGTCTCATATTCAGGCTGCAGAAGGATAGCATCTATAATGAAAGAAAATAATCTTGTATGGTGTTCCAAGCAGTTATTTCATAGTTTGTGCTAACTTTTCTATTAACCAACTATGTGACTAGACTGAAATGCATTTCTCTTCCCCCTTCACACTAATACTCTTTAATCTCCCCATTTTAAGAATGTCTCGTCTCTAGGATTAGACACCCAGGGTGCCTTCATTCTTGTACTGGAATTTTGCTTGTAAGAACAAACAACTTTGCAATGGGATAAGGGAGGTGGTGGGAGGGAATTTTCTTATAAGGCGTGATGGAGGGAGGAGAAACCCTAAGTAGAGGAAGAGAATAGGGAAGAGGGCTGTCAATAATGTGAGTGAAAGAGTAGTGCACATTTTTTAATCTTGTTCTCACAAGTTGAAAAGACTGTAATAGTTGACAGCAAGAGGTTAAAGAAAGGATAAGGCAACTCCCAGTCCAGGTGTGCTGCATAAATGTCTGTCTGTGTAAGTGTTTGATCTCTCTCTTTTTCTTTCTCTGTCTAGTACACATACACACACACACATACAAAACATGTACTCCGGTATTAATATGATTTCTATACACATAGATAAAAATGTAGAGACTTTGATTCTAAAAGGCTCTGTTGTGAGCACTACTTCCCATTCAAAGGGGAAAGGGTTTACAAGCCTCCCTTCCTACTGAGTTCCTCTACACACATGCTGTCATTTTGTTTTTCAAGAGAATTTCCTCACTCTTCAGAGTGGATTTTGGGGGGCACTCTAGGCTACAGATGGAAAAGAGTGGTGGAAAATTCCCCCATTCCCTGAATGGAGGTTGGGTGACTAGTTTATGAGCCAAGCCAGAACAGCCAGAACATCTTTACAGGTAAGAAGCATAATATTACTAGAAGCTGGAGAAGGAGGCAAAGTACTTAATCATTTCTGAGATTTTCCCTACATTCTTGTTAGATTCCTTCAACCTCAAGTCTTTGCTGATATCCAGCATGATTTCCTCCTGTCATTTTGACAGTCCTTGATGTTCATCTCTAAAGGAACAAAGCAAGCCTTCACACTTATTGCAGCTGTATGGATTAATATGCTCCATCTTGTTTTCAAATTCTGGAAACACATAGTTCATTTGTATGTTATTCAGCCATGTACTTCTTGACTTCCAGATCACAACCCCATATTTTTATTACTGCTCACCACAACTAGAGTAGAGTGTTCCTGTGACTCACATATCTGATTACAGAGAAGGAGATGTGTTCTAACTTTTAACTCTTTTTAAGTCATGCTGAACATCCCATGTCATGTCCCAGCCTCAAACAATTTCCTCCTCCTCCCCCCTCCTCCTCTTTTTCTTCTCCTTCAAAAAAAGAAAGAAAGGAAAGAAAAGGAAAGGAAGTGAAGAAAAAGAAAAAACTCTCCACACTGTTAATGCTGCACGTGGCAATTCCATATTCTTTTTGGAGAGTATGCATGTGTAGAAGATGTTGTATTTAACAGGTATTTTTAGCTATCTGTTTCTGTCCTGAAGGGCAGGTGTGTTTACATCAGATCTTCAAACCTATACTGGACTGGAGAGTCTGTGGCCTTTCATCTCATCCTATTTAACTCTGCTTTGCTCTGGACATTTGAAAAAAAACTGCTGAATTCTTTTGAGGTATCAGTAAGGGCCTTTCCACACTACACTGTAATAGGGCTATTATTCAACTTTCAATATCCTGTGGAATTCTGGGGTTTGTAGTTTACTGAGCCCAAAGAGCTCTCTCTTTCTGCCCCTCCCTAAACAGCAAATCCCAGGATTCCACAGGATGTTGAAAGTAGAATAATAGCACTATAACAGTATAGTGCAGAAAGGCCCTTACCTGAGCCAATACCTGAAGGTCTGTGGAACTATTACTAAGATAGTCACAGCGGACTTGCATTACTTTATTCTTCATTCATATGCCTTAATACATATTTGACTTGTTCTAGATTATCAGTGAGACTACTATAGGGAGAGCTGAGTAAGAAATCATCATATCATCATTATTGGCAGCTTGAAGCTTTGATATCAGTGACGCAGTGAATATTGAAGGACGGGCTTCTTTATGTTGAATGGTATAGAACGTTGAGACTAAAGCCCCAAACACATTCACCATCCCACTGTCATTGGAGCATCCCATCAGCATTTCCCTACTTAGTGTAGAAAACAAGGAAGGATGTGTCAGTCAGTGCTTTGTTTCTGGCAGCAACTTATTCCTGGACAGGACCATGGGTTATGTTGGTGGAACAATGATCTTCGTATTCATACACACACACACACACACACACAAAATCAGTTGATGTTGCAGAGCATTAATGGCTATATGGAGGAGTAAATACCTTAAGCTTGCATTTTGCTATCCCAAACAAATTTATTTCCCCTTAAAGTATAAATCTTTTCCCTTCTCCATGTAAGAGGACTGTTATGGCTTTCCAGCATATAAAGCTTATAAAGAATCAGAATTGTTGTGTGTCTTCAAGATGTTTCCATGTTATGGTGAATTCAAGTTGAACCTATCATGGGATTTTGTTGTCATGATTTGTTCAGAGGGGGTTTGCCATTGCCCTTTCTGGGGCTGGAAGAGTGTGATTTGCTTAAGGCCATCCAGTAGGTTTCCATGACCAATTGGAGATTCAGACCCTGGTCTCCAAACTCCTAGTTAGTGCTTAAACCACTTTACTCTAAAATCAGAAGTAGATTCATTGAATTCATGGAATTCAATGTTTCAGTTGATTTAATAGGTCTGATCTGGTTGGGGCTAACCACTGGATTTGAACCTAGCCAATATCTTAAACCTCCTATGGTGTTGTTGTGCAAGAGGAAGAGAAGGAGGAGTTGATGTCAAGGAAAGGAGAATGTGATGGCAGTGGGAGGAAAGGGCAATTGGTTCTCAGCTGCCTGTTTCTTGAATGCCTGTCTTTAAGCAGGTTCTTGGAGACAAGACATGATTCAGAATATGCTATTGCTTATAGCCAGAGGAGATTTTGGCCAGTGGCCAGGCTGTTCTGTTGACATCATGATTACACCTCCCTGACTCAGGGTACATTTTCAAAGGGGGAAAACAACAACAACACCTTATCAGTACAAAATAGTGGTTGGCATCAGTCCAGTGAAACAAGCTGCATCTGAGACATGTAGTAGAAAAAAAAGGGGAAAGTCTACAAAACTACCATGTATCTCTAGCAATAATCCAATCTGAATGCCTTAACTGCTTGTGATGCTCTCTTTGTTAATAAGAATCAATAGCACAGATGGTTCCAACACAGTTACAAGGACAATGTGTCTTTATATTAGAGCAACATTGCATAGCTGTTTTAGATGATGACAAGGGGAGTGAAGTGAGGACAAAACAGAGTATTTCTATGAGAACACCAAACACCACATTTTAGTAAAGATTGAAGTGTTACTTTCATGTTATTAGGTATTTACCAACAAATGCCTTTTTAAATAGAAGAAAAATTTCAACAGGTCATGTTTCCATAAGCAACATGCAAACTTTCCACCACTTAATCTCACACAGTACTTTATTCATATTTAGCAATTCTTTTATAATCAACTTATGTCATGATATGTGCTATTTTGAGTATTTTTTTGATCTGGCACAATAAGCCTATCATTCACCTACCCCATAATTGGATGAGCTCTCATCTGTGTGTAAGAACACCACAATTTTGCATGACGTCCTTGGAAGTACAGTGAAGCAGTCTTTTCCACTGAACATTTGTTCAGGTATAGAAATCTAAGATTCTTTGAGTAAAATGGGCACAGCATGAGTATACTGTGCTTATTGTTGTATTTATATCTCAACTGTATTTCCTATCTTCATAGATGTATAAAATGAAGAATGAAAAGAGCTACAAAAAAAAATCACCTTGATGATAATGGTGACAATGATAATGGTGATGATGGTGATGATGAAGATGATTTCATTTATATCCTTGCTTTTCCCCAGTACTGGGACTCAAGGTGGCCTACAAACACCTTTAAAATGCTTGTGAAATCATTAATGAGGTTATGCAAATATTTATTATTAAAGTGCAGTAAAGTACCCACAGATTAAAACCAATCAAAATGAACCTATAAATGATACTAATATTTGTTGAGATCAGCAGTTGAGATCACTTAATTTCTGAAAGCCTGCTGGAACAAGTTTTCATTTGCTGATGAAATGGGAGCAGCCCTTGAGAAGGCTGTCCCCTGTGTTCCCATCAAATGTGCCTGTGACTTTTGAATATTCTTTTGTTTTTGGTTTGTTTTGCTTTGCTTAAAAATGTTTAGCTATTTTTGTAAAAGCCATAAAAAGTTATGGCATTATTGGGGCTACTGATTGTTTGAAAAAGAGTACCACAGAGTAGAAGTTGAATTTTTTCCATAGAATGGTCCATGCAAAGTATTTGTCAATATTGAGAGGTTTGCAGAAAACCAGGTAAGCTGGTGAGACATTGTGAAAGACTAGTACAATTCCCCATGATCTTAGGGACACAAAGCTTAGGAAGACACAAAATAAATTTGTTTAGTCTGAACACAATGAGATGACAGGAAGAAATTGGTTGTTGTTGGCATAAGAAAATGGCAGTAAATACCCACTAAAAGTTTAGGTTTAGCATGAAAAGTTGGATTTTTTTCAGTGCCACATATGTGTAATGTTGATGTGTGCTTCAAGTCACTTCCAATTTATGCGGACCCAAAGGCAAGCCTATGATAGGTTTGCTTGGCAATGTTTGTTCATAAGGGGTTTGGCTTTGCCTTCCTTGAGGCTGAGAAAGTATGACTTGCCCAGTGTCACCCAGTGGGTTTCTGTGGCCAAGGAGATATTGAAACCTTGGTCTTCAGAGTTGTAGTCCAATGCTCAAACCACTACACTCATATTCTCCTTCTGGAGAATCAAATAAGAATGCAAGAAGGACTAAAGCACACTATCTCAATGTAGATGTGTGTATATGTGTGTACTTTTGGTGAAGTGGATGAAATTCTTAGAATTTGGGGGTACATTCTTACCCTTAAATGCAAAGTGAATAAGAATTTTTCTCATATGTACTCTCTCCTTAAGTGTCTTACTGGCATTTCAGGCAATGTCTTCACTTTTCTCCTTAGCCTGGGTAGCTTCTTCAATAATGCTTCTGGGCATGACAATAAAATATTAACATAAAAAAAAAAGATGGCTTCTGCCTTTGGCCATTGTTAAACAATTAGAAATAAATCAGAATTTTCAAGTGAAAAAAAAATCGGGCACAAGGGATATTCCTTGGAGGAGATGACTGCTCCCACTGGCTGTTGTCCCTGGGGTATAAAGTTTTTGTGGAATGGAAAGATACTTATGGAAAATTAAGTGAACAAATGAAAAAAGAAAATCTGCTAGGTTTCTGGGATCCTGAGTGATTACCCCTTCTTACATCTGGAAAGAATACTAAAGAAAAGTTTAAAAAATATTTTAAAAAATGTGTGTTTCTCTACTGTCAGGAAACCCTGACAAGGAGATTCCTGGATGGGCAAGAATCTTTGCAGTTCAGGACTTATTTGGTATGAAAAAGAAACTTGTTTTCTGTGCAGAAAATACTTTTGCTTGTTTTTTTATTTGAAGGAAACAAATTTTCCATGCTGAAAATACAGTTTTCTACACAAAATAGCCATATGCATTTTGACACAGAATAAGTTCCAAAGTCTTTGGAATAATTATGAATTTTTTTTCGATGAAAAATGATTAACTTATTTGTTCTTGCCTGTGACAATGCAATTTTTAAAATTTACATCCCTTCCTCATCCTTTAAACAAAGTAATAAAATATGTTAGCCAATCAATTGATCATTCAAATCTACATGGTCCTTGCAATTTCAATAATAATACCTCTAAAGATCAATGTCATATCCTTGAAGATGCTTTCTTATCCCAGCATTATGTACTTTCCCTATTGAACATTGTTTGCAAAATTCATCTTTGATAGATACACTGCAGATGATAGTATCAACAAAACAGCTATGTTGAAAATATACTACAATTTTACTTTTTTATGTAATAAGAGTTCCATAACACTTTTCCTTCTGATTTGAAACAGTTTTATGTTTTTGTTTAACCTAATTTTTTATTCTGTTTTCCATATGACCACAAATCCTTTAATATAGAAAAGGAATCCGTTTATACTAAACATGTAGTCAACTATCAATTAGGTGAAGTATTTTGACTGCTGAATTCACATTATTACTGTGATTGCTGTTATTAATACTAGTTCATAATACAAAGCAGTTCTGATTTATCTGAGGCATTTTTTTTCTATTAATGCAACATTACAAATTTAAAAGTCATATGGACGAAAATAGGTCAATGTATTAAATTAACATTTTTGAAAAAGCTACATTTTGGGTTTCTCTTGTATTTGAGATTTGCAAGGGCCTTTGTTTGTTTGCTTATTTACTAAATATAGTTTTGTATTCTATTTCCCATCTTATCACAAATACTTAAACATAGAAAAAGGAGCTTGTGTATGCCCAAATCACACATATATCTAAACTCCAAAACCTTTCTCTGTTCTACACAACTGGAAATGATTTTCTTGTAGAGGGACTTCCAGCATATGGTTACTGAACCATTCATTGTAAACAAGCCACTTGTTTTGATTGTAAGTCATTGCAGCATTAAAAAAAGACTTATATGTCCACGTTTTATGCATCCAATAAACTGTTCTTTATCTAGGAGAGTTAAAGTAAGATCCTGCTATACTCTAGCTGGTTTTTCTTCCAGAAGAAATCTTTAAAAAAAGCAAGTCTGAGTACTGCAACTTATATAATTTATATATTTACATTCATTTTGCATAGCTGGGAAGCTCGCAGGTAATTCACCTTATTTTTCCTTTCCCCTGCTTTAATTCATACTATTTTTCATGTCAAGGAGTGGAACTGCTTTTAGTGCTTTTGATTTTGAGATGTGGCAGGAATTTTCCTCCAAATAAATGCTTGTGAGAATTAGCTTTTTTAACCATTTAAAATATTATAGTTCTTTTATAGGTTGCTTCCAGCATTCATCTCAGTACAATTTTTAAAAAAAAAAAAAATCAAAGAAAGTACAAGGTAAATTCCAACTGAATGAACAGGTTTAGAAAACTACCTTTCATATCCCCCCCTTTCCTAAACAGACATGAATTATAAATCTTCAGATATACATTCTGTAGCTTCTATGTGATATCACATCTTCCTTCAACATCCACCTTAAAATCCATCTTTCCACTGAAGTCTTTGACACAACCCATTAGACAATTATGGCCAAAGGGCAATCCTGGGACCTGGATTACTCCTATGCTCTTTGATCTGCCCCCAGACTCTCTATACAACACTTTTACTAGCAAAAAGAGAGCAAACGACTTTCTCTGGAAACTTCCAGGAGTGGCAATTCTCCTTTTGCATACATTGCAGGAGTCCCTTGGATTACTGAACATGGAAAAAATAATCTTTTATTTTTTAAAATGAGACTTTTTCCCCCAGTGTTTGCAATCTTTGGAAAATTCCAGAGGCACAAAATTGGCCTGCGGTTGCCATAGACCTGAATGTGTGATAAATAAGGCTGAGTATATCTAAGTGACATAAACAAATATTGCTTGAACAGAATATTGCTCTTCTCTTCATTTCCTCTTCTTCCTTTCTTGCCTCTCCTGTGCTACTTTTCAGATTATAAAACAGTAAGGTATTGACTCTTGGATTTTACAAAAACCCACATTCCTCCTTCCCCTTCCTGTCCTTGGTTCAGTGTAATTCTCTCTTCCCCATTCAGCCATTGCGCCTTCTGACTTGCTACTTCAAGCAGCTGGAACAATTTATAGAACAGCATGAGCAGTGATTTAGAGCAGTGGTTCTTATCTTTTTCTTTATCAGGAACCCCCTGTAAATATAATTCATTATCAGGCATTGGGGACTCAATATTTAAATATTTAAAATTAGATTTAAATATTCAAATATTTATTTGTTAAGAGATTCTGAAGACTAGGATCCAAATCTCCACTCAGATACAGGGTGATCTAGGGCAAGTCACATTTTTTCAGTCTTAGAGGAAGATAAAACACCTCAGAACAAATCTTGCAAAAAACAAAACAAAACAAAACTCTGTAATAGGTTCATTTTAGGGTTGCCCTAAGTTAGAAGTGACTTGAAGGCACACAACAACAAAGTGCCACTGAGAGTGAGAGGTTCTCTCTAGCCATCAGGTAGCTTCCCTTTGAAAAATGACTTATGGCGACCCTAAGGCAAACATATTATGAGTGTTTTCTTGGCAAGATTTGTTGCCTTTGCCTTTCTCTGAGGCTGAGAGAACGTGGCTTGCCTGAGGTCAACTGGTGGGTTTCCATGGCCAAGTGAGAATTCAAATCCTGGTCTTTAGAGTCATAGCTTGGCTGCATGCCAACACCTATTGCAATGTTCCTTTTGTCAGGGATGCAGCAGCAGGGGTATGTGTGTGCATGACCAAACTGCTCCCTCATTTGCAAATAAATGATCAGTTCTCACACCTGCACCCGCTCCCACCATCATATACCTGTTGTTGTTGTTGCTGCTGGTGTCCAGCAACAGGCCTTCATGGACCCCTGTGAGGGAGCTGGAGACCCCTGGTTAAGAACCACTGATTTAGGGGATTGTAGCTGGAAAGAAACCAGTGTGGTGTAGTGGTTTGAGCATTGCAGTATGACCTGGAGACCAGCGTTCAGTCCTCCAGTTAGCCATGGAAACCCACTGGATGACCTTGGCTGGATCACACACATTCAGCCCCAGAAAACCCCATGATAGGTTTGTCTTGATGACACTCTACAACAACAAGCTGGTTAGGGGGAAAAACAGTTAAAATTATGTGTCCCATGCCCGTTCCTTCAATGGGAAGCTGCAATTCAGTCCCCTGTTTGGACATGGGGCAAAATGGTTTCAACCTACTAGCAGCAGAAGTACTATCCCAAGGATGTTTGTTACCAGTTACCAAAGGCTTCCACTGAATTAATTTTAGTTTATTATCTAAATAATAATACAGACCAAAAGTTGCAACCCAATATATACTGTTCTCATGGTGTGGTTCTAAATGGTGATACATATTGGTTGCTCATAGGTCCGTATAATTAAACAAGTTCTGGCTGTTATTGAAGAAAACACACACACACACATACTTGGATTGTCTTCTGGTAACTGTTAACTGGAGAGCATGATAGAGGTTTGACATGTACTTGACTGGCATATTGTACCTGTCAGGCTGTTTGAAGTGGAGGTGCAGAAGTAAGTCCTTCATACGGTGGTGCACGATCTAAAGAACATATATGTCAAGGAAGATTTGTCTGTGCACAGGAAGGGCCCTCATCAACAATTTATCAAGGCTTCAGCACCAGTGGCTAGTGTGTGGGAGGCCGAGTGTTACAATTCCATGTGCTATGCAAATCATGACATGAATAATTGAACATCCATCTTGAGCTGTCTGCTCTTTGGGAGCACAGTTGTTAAATGCCATACCTTGTGCTGCTGTGTTAGAGGAGAGAGAAGAGAGGAGGAGAGAGAAGAGGGGGAGAAGACACTGGTTGTGCACATAGGGAAGAGGAAACCCCACAAAGATTAAATGTATCAAGACATTATGTTAGAAGATCCAGTACAGTGCAGTGTGTAGCATGCTGAACTGAATGATCAGGAAAACATGGATTTGAAACCACCCTGAGATTTCACCATACTCTTTGGCAGGAAAAATCTGTCAGCTTTATTTTTTTTTCTACATTCAAGTTATTTAAGCCACAAATTCTTTAAGTGATGAGTTCTTTCCATCTCACATAGGCAATTTTTAAAATTCTTAATTAAAATGAAATTGTCGCTTATTTGTGCTGGCCCAATTCATTAGGGAATCATGTAGTATCTGCCTGCTATATTGATGGTGAGCCCTCCCATTTAAAAGGAAGAAGAGGAAGAGGAGGGGAAGGGGGAGGAGGAGGAGAGGGAAAGAAAGAAAAAATAGTTCAGCACTAATTTAGTAGGAAACACATGGCTTCAAACACATAGTCAAGCCATGAGAGCCCTGGGAGTTGCCAGTTTTGGCTTCTCATGCATTGATTTTTTTTTTAATAAAACAATCATCATCATCACCGTCATCTTCATATCTTTAGGGTTTTTTTTCCCATTGTGAATACAAAGAAGTCCACAAATCTTAGTAAATAGTTAGCAAATAACAAAGTTTTATCTCCCACTGCCTACATAGCAATCAGAAATCAGAGAATAGAAGCAGCGTGCATGTCAAAGTATGGCCCCGTGAAAATTCCTGATTATGTGTAGATGCATGCACTTTGAGACAAAGGACAAGTGTGAGAGCTGTTCAGTTTACTCCCACTCCCTCCCTTCATGTGTTCATATTGATAGTTATATGAAACTGAGCTTATCTCAGCCCAGCTCACCTCATAATGGTATCATGGTGATGAAATGACAAAATTCTCATATGCTTTGCCCAGAACTACATACACAATATAAAAAGAGAGAAGAAAATGATGATGATGATGATGATGATGATGATGATGATGAGACTTCAAAAATCACCATCCAAAAGCAACAACACTTGAATGTGTATGTTGAAAGCACTTATCCATGTAGGTAAGCTGAGAAGAAAATAGCTATGACCCACAAACTGCTGAGACAGCCATTGTACATTTAAGTAGGGATGGGTAAGAATTTCATTTTGGCTGCATTTTAAATAAAGTGAGCTAATTCACACTTCCTGGACTAATATGCAGATCACTGGTCTCCTTAAGTTGCACAGTTTTCTGAATTTTGTGATGCAGGTTCCAGCTCAACAACTACGTACAATAATGGGCATGTTGGGTAAAATTACTGACCAAATGCAGCTGTTAGGGAAAACTGGACATGAAAATAAAGGTCAATTTTCACACATATGTTTTCTTTTAAAGTCACAGACTGAGGTAAAAATAATACAAAAAGGACTGAATATATGCAAAATGGGCATGGACTGGATCAGCACTGACTGGTCTATTGTTACATTTAGGATCATTGTTATAGAGATTTCCCTGGGACCATACTAGCTGAAGTGCCATTATTATTAAATATGTTGTCAATCACAATTGACAAATAGAAAAAAAAGGAAGGAAGGAAGGAAGGAAGGAAGAGTCAGGCTGCCAAGCAGGTGTCACTAGTGTTTTACAGTCACTTCTGCTTGCTCAAGAGGGAGTACTCAACTTTCACCAATCCCTATTTCAGCTTTCCTCATCATACTCCGTTCTATTCTGGGAAATCTCCCACCAGTCAGAAAGGCTTTTTAGGAATGCACAAAAGGGCTGTGGTGAACAAGGAGGACTGTAAAAGAGGCTGTCCTGCCTGGAACAAGCAGAAACAGTTTGCATTAATGAACAGCTAGCAATAGATGCAATATAGCACATTAACACATTGCTAAATGGAAAGTTTCTTTCATTTTATGTCTTCATGAATGGTTTGCTTTTATGGATTTTCTTATATACGTTCACTCTGTTTTTACTTTATTCAACCATGTTGCACATTATTTGAACTAAATAAAATGGCATAAATGTCTGAAAGGACTTTTTAAGTTTTTTTTTTTAAGTGTTACTGGAAGATTTATACACTGTGATTTAGTTAATTGTGAAAACCGCGTAAGATCTATTTATGGCACTTTGCAGTGTTCGTTCCAAGTCAAAACAGACATAATAGAAAGCATCCCCACTTAAAAGGCTGTCCAGTATTCTTATTTCTTCCTTCACAGTGTTTTATCAGTGTGTTGTAAAGCTGTTGACATTAAGAAACATACTCTTGACATTTCTATATATTAGACAACACAGGGAGAGGAAGACTTGAATCCTATTGTTAGTTCTCACTTCTTCCCAGAGAAGTTAGACTGCCCCCCTCCCTACTTTCTTTTCACAGACAAGTAAAGACTTTTCTATTCTAACAGGCATTTCATGAATAACTATATAAGGCCTGTCTTATACAATACACTGGATATTGCTATTTGTTGCTGTTGTGTGTATGTGTGTGTTTTAATGACCTATTTTTAGCCCAGTTTTAATTTTTTTATTGTTTAATCTTGGTTTAACTTTTGTATCCTATGGATTTTTTAACAATGTCTTTTTTACTCATTGTCTGCCACTTTGAGTCCTGATCCAGGAAAAAGGCAGAACAAATAAAAATAATAATACATACATACAGGAGCAGCAGCAACAACAACAAACACACAGGCACATTCTCTCATCCTTTTACATTTTGTGTAAATAATGAGATTGTTGTTGTTGCAGCACATTTTACTAGAATGTGAATAGCTCTCTGATATAGCTGGAATTTGCAATTGTGCTATATCAATTTATAGGATGCATATTTGACATCATAGGGCCCAAATAAACTTTGGATCTTATGAGTTTTTAAAGAATAACACTTTTTTTGGCACATGCTTTCATGGCAGATCCTATTCATGTAACCCTTCTCCCTTTTACACACAACCAGTCATGTATACTGGAGCTTCCGTACACGTGTCCTCTGGATCTGTGAATTTTAAAGAATCTGCAAATTTGTGTCTTATGCACAAAGTGTCAGTGACATGAACAAAGATGTGCTAAATCTCTGTGTACAAATCACCACCATTTAATATGTTAGGATGGGATCATTTGCATTTTCTTCCACTTGCTGGGGGTCATGGAACTGAACCCTCAGAGATATGGACATTCCACTGTATACAACAGCCAGCCAGCTAAGGAAAACTTAGTATCTCTGATAAGTTAGCTAAAGCCTGAATATTATGATGCATAAAATGTATCAGTACTTAAAATGCTACAACAATTTTTGTTGTTTTGCTGAACAGAATGACACAGCTACTCCTCTGGAAGTAGGCTTTCAGTGGATTCACATTAAAAGTAATCTGTTTGGATTATTCTTTGGTCTTTGATTGCCTAGCTCTTGGAATTCATTTTTCTCAGTGAGAATATACGTGCATCTAAAGGGCAGCGTGTCTTTATATTGATGAAGGGGATAACATAAGGTAAGAAGTAAGGGAAAATTCAAACACTAGTCATTTTTTTTTTACCCATACCAACTTTGCATTTATCTGAAATTGCATTTTCTCCTCAGCATGATACATGTTTCTTCAAGATGACTAAAGGAACTTTCGATGTCACATCACCAGAGCCTTTCTCTACGCTTGTTGAGGGAGAGCTGTCTTTCCCTTTCCCTAATGTCTTCGTGCCTCAGAATGTTGACTCCTTTCCTTCTCTGTGTGCCTCTGCGACCAATGGTAAAACATGGTGAAGGTTGGAAGGAGTCCCAAAAAACTGAGATAGAAATGCAAAATCACAAACAATCATATTCACTAATGATGGGGTTGTAATGGGATAAGTGTGGGTAATGTGATCATGGTGCTGATGTGCACAGGTATTTTCTTTGATTAGTTCATCTTTGTTTGCGTATAACACACCTATAAAATTAAAATCAACCCCAAAGTGAGAGTAAACTTTATTAAAGAAAGGTTTCCAAAGACGGATTACGTTTTTTTTTCATGAGTTAATGCTGACATGCAATAAGATTTCATTTTGACTGGTCAAATAAAAGGTCAATAAAAACGAGCAGTGGAAGTGGTTGATACAGTAATGTAGGAAAGTACTATCTATAGCAGAAGTACTGCTAATAATTTACTGTTTATTTAGCACTTTAGAATTCTAGAAACACTCCACACATATTTAAATAGGTCAGTATTACTGATCCTCATTGCTGAGGGTGGTGGATGAGAGATAATGGTTTGCCAAAGGCCTTCTTGTAGTTGAGATTTGTTATCAAGATTTCAGAGCACACAGACATTGTTGTAACATCATCCACCACACCCTGAGATACAAAACAGAATTATAATGTTCCTTCTGGTACTAATTATTCCTCAGAGTGAGTATGACTGAAATCCAGGCTACCTCTCATTCTTTCCTCTGGAGCCTCTGTTCCATCTTAAACTTTCTCTCTATTAGATTGCCACAGGGGAAAGAAGACTACAATACGCAGGCATGAGGATCGTTGGTCTTTATAGGTACGTGGCTGGGACCTAATAAATCCTCTGACAGAATAGACTCAAGCAGTGCCTCAATATGGAAAAGAAAAAGGTTTTATTTTTGGGCTTCCCTTTAAACACGTAACTATAAGGAACTGTCTCCTCTTCCTCTCTCATCCACTCTTCCAGCTGTTTAGAACCCTGTCTCTCTTTTTTTATTTTTATTTTAATCTTAACAAAATGACAAAAAAGAAGAAAAAATCTAAAATAAATTGATATAATATTCAATTTATGTGTGTCAACACAACATCAGCAGCTTGAAATATACTAAATATATGTCTGCTTTCTAGTTATAAACTGTTTCCCCCTCCTATCTTTCACTCCAGCCCCCTTTAAAATGTTCCATTAAATCTGATTGGTTGAAGCTGTTGCAGCATTCCATGGGTGTAATTAGTTGATCCAGGAGAGGGCAGACTCCAGCCTTGCCCCTGACAAATCATTATACCTAGATTTCTGAGCCCAAACAGCAACACACATATGAAAGAGAAATCAGCAAACTTTAGGGGGAACCACAGATTTGCAAAAGTAGAAAAACAAAACAGCCCAATGAAAACTGATCATGCTCAATGGGTATAGAATACTGACTAACTGTTGAAGAGGGGAAGAAACCAAAAACCAATGAGGATGGAAAGCAAAATGGGATATCCAGCAGGTGTGACATTCTATACTGCAACATTTTGCTGTTGATGTTACTTGAAGTGGTAATAATTGGAAGCCAGTGGTAAAAACTGATCATTCAGAGAAGATGGCAGATTGACTTCTTTAGAATATCACGAGAAACACTGTTAACTGAAAAATTTGAAGATTAAAAAATTTGAGCTAAAAGAACTGATTATACAGTTGGCAATCTAGGCTGAATTATGGAAACATTTGCTAGTTGGTATGCCCTGCCAAAGTGGAAAGCTTGGGTTTATTTGATTACCAGGGTCCAATCTAGATTTATATATTTCATCATTCCACAGAGCACAGTCAGATCTTTCCTAGTCAAATGAGATCACAAATTCACATGCATATACATGTATGTATATCTTAAGTAATATATATCATCACTCCATTTCTACTAGGATCATTAAAATACTGGTTTATTATTGATTCCATTGTGCATAATTGAATGTACAGATTACAGGCATGTTCCTCCACCTTCATTTTTCTCTTTCAATATGAGGTATCCAAATTGCCAACAGTAAGATAATAAATGGAGCTTTTTTTAAAAAAAATGTATTGCTCACATATCTGTGTGTGCATGTATGTATATGTGCATGTGTGTGTGCACACACCCATGTGTGTATTGATCCAGGGTTCCATTTTAGGTTTCTTCAGTTTTGCTCAAGTATATTTTCTCATTGTGACTCTGAGTGGCATACAGCTGAAAGTTCAGAGTAATATGATATGTTGAAGGGTTACATTCATGAAAGCACACATGGCTTATGAAATTTTCCAGTTCTTTCAAAGACAGTATGCATGCTTTAACTATTTTATTGGAACGCTGATATAATATATCATGTTTGATCAGAATAATGATCCACCTTATTACAAACAAAAGCATGAACAATTGCAAATGTATATTTCTAACTTTAACTTTATATGCAAATTAAAAAACAAACAGAGAAAACAAAATGGGTCCCATCATTTTTTCCATAATTTTTTTTGGGGGGGGGTAATACTTGATTGTACTCTTTGGAAAACTATTTCAATTCTCTTTTTGTGTCTGTGATTACTAGTATTGATATATTTGTCATGATTTCCCATGAACCCAATTCTGGCTAAAACCTTGGAACAAGACAGAGCAGTGACCTTAAGCTTTAATAGGATATATAAGGTCTATGCCTAATTTGGATAAGTCAGCCATTGGATGAATGGTATAATCGGCCAGCCTACTTTGACATGGTGACTGAAAAAAAAAATCTGCAAGTTCTAGTCCAATGCAATCTTTCTAAGTTCAGAAAGGGCATGAACTGGGCATTCTGGGGGTGACTGTGGAGCCAAGCAGCCTTTCTCCTCCGTGACTTGATCCTAGAATGTAAAGGATGGACTACACAAACTCATGGAACTGTATATTGTTGCTTCCTTCAACATCTCCCTGGACAAGAAGCAACAAGGAAACACACCTTCTGCCTGCAATACAGTGGCAGCTGGCAGATTCCATGCCAGTGAGACAATGGATCCACTGTACATTTTAGCCCAGTCTTTAAAAGAGTTATCCAAATTGCTTAATCTATTCACCTTCCATTACATTCAACACCCGAGAAAGCTCTTTTAAAATTCAGGCTGGCATTCAGTTAGTGGTGTGTGTGTGTGTGTGTGTGTGTGTGTGTAAGTTGAAATATTCATGCAGAGCATACAATTTACCACAATGCAACAGATGCATTCTGCTAACAGTGACAGAAGTAGAATTGCCCACATAGCAATGTTATGATTTCTGTATTACATATTGTGGTTGTGCATTTTGCATTGCATCACACATTGCAATTGCTCACTACACCTTGTGCATTGCTGTTTGACATTGTGCATTGCAATTGCATATGTCACACTGTAATTACACATGGCACATTGCACAACTGCACCCAGTCATTGGCATTTTTTGCCCAATGTTACTATTCTGCATAGCAGTTCCTATGCTGCAGAGTATCTCCACATGTGAATGTTACTCTGAGAGGATGTTGGATTGCAGCCCCAGAATAGACTGAACATCTCACTGACCTCAGACTTATCAGTCACCTCTGCTGTAGCATCCACCCTGTTGTTGGCACAAAACCAGGAGGGGACAGGAAAAGGCAATTCCTTTACATCACTTTAGCCTTCTCCTGCCCTATTGAAATATTCTGCTCAGTATGCAACAGCTATAATATTAATACAAAGCTAAAAGAAGTCAAGGACGATCCCAATAGTCAATGTTACAGTTAAAACTCCATCCCTGACAGGGTATTTACAATCAGACTTTGTTATATTGAGCAGTTCTACTTCCTTTGGCAACCCGTCTCCTTTTTTTTTTTTTTGTCTTAATGTTTACAAATTCCCTGTCTGTTGCTCTTAATTTCATGTTAAATATTGGATCCGTTTGTATACACAGACTATAAACAATCATGCGTGCATATGTGGGTTTTCTTTTTAAAGCATTTTTAGATGATTGCTTGAGTGTATATACAACCAAAATCTATGATCTTGGTCTTGAAAGCAAAACGAAGCAATATAAATCTTAATAAATGGAAATGTTATTAAATACTAGCTCTTACATGATTTTCTTGAATGGCTTGGAGACATGTTTACAGAGAGTTACCCAGCAAGGCAAATAAATTTAAAAGTACCATTTTATTATGCCCTATTTGTCTTGTAAATATCCGCAAGAGGAAAAGCACTTGAACGGACAAGACACTGTATATATTATAGCATATGGTTGTTGAGGGACTGCAGTTGATATATATCATCCTTTTTAACAACAACAACAGCCAAAAATCTACCTGTTAAATGTTTTGAATATCATGTCAGAAGTTGAAGCAGATCTTTTCCCCCAGAGTTGGATTGGCACATCAAAGGAACTTCTAAAGAAGTTTGTCCATACAGACACTAATAATATACACCCTCAAAAGAGAAGTGGCTTGGGGCTGGACAGACATTCCTACACATCTGCTTGGGAGAGCATCAGGGAAAATGTAGATTTAGCATGTAACTTTTCTTACACAGAGTCTGCATATGTTAGTGGTCTCTGAGGCACTTTACTTGACGCAGAAGAATAGTAAAACTTTTTGTGATGGAACAGAACAAATCCACAAAAACTAGAAACAAATTGCCTAAGGCTAATGAGATGTCTTACGACAGTGACAAGCAGCCAAAAAATTGCACTGGTGAAAATCTATAGCATAGCCACTGGCCTCACTACACATGTAAACTGATGTAACTGGAAGCAGAATTTGGACAACACTTAATGCTGAAACATGATCCAGTGTCTGATCTCTCGTGTACAAGTAAGTAGTCTTAGATAATTTAATGTCCAGAACAGATGGGACAAGCACATTAAGAGAAGACTATATATCAAGGTAGAAAAAGCACTTCCTTTGCTTGCTACCTTAAGCCTCTCTTTTTCACTACTGTATTTCCCATGGGATCTCTTTTCAGGGTCATAGCCAAAGCAAATGACAAAAGATGTTCTGAACATAGAAATGTCATCATCCCTGACCTAATACAGAAACTCAACTGCCAAGCAAAAAAGCAAACCCTACATTTCCCCAGTAGCTCTCTAGTGTTTGAAAGCCAATATTTCAATGCTGATTTGAAAAGTCAGTCACAGACTTTGATACTAATATTTGAATAATCCATTTGAATGAATGTAAGTATGTGAGGTTAGATTCAAGATCTGCCGGTCACTATTTCAGGGTTGGGCAACATGTCACCTGCAGGTTGCCTGTGTGTATTTCTTAGACTTTTTTTGCCACCTGTGTTCCTAATTTCCTCTACTCCAGGTCTCTGCCACTTTGAATTTTTGCAATGTGTTTCCAGGAGAATTTTCCCTCTTTGAATAAAATGTATAACTTGTTTTGAAGGGTAAAACCTACAATTGCAACGGGAAACAAACATGGAATACACACACCACATGCTCTGGAATAGAAAAGTTTGTGTGCTTTAAATAACTCCATTTCTATTTCCAGTCTTAGGTGAAATTCTTGCCCTATCGTCCTTTCCTTTCTTGGAGGAAAGACAAATCCCCTCCCCCTACTTTTAGTTTCCCAAGTTAAGTGGCAAAGTACAAGCATGAAATAATAAGGCATAATTATGCTTATGAAATCTCCCATCCAAAGTTATACCAGGATTTTGAAATTCTACATTATGCTATCTTGATTTTGTTGATGTTTTTGTGTGGCTTCAAGTCACATCTGACTTATGGTGAGCCTAAGACAAATCTAGCATGGGGTTTTCTGGGGGCAGAAAGTGTGTGCTGCTCCCAAGGTCACCAGTGGGTTTCCATGACCGAGCTGGGAATTGAACCCTGATCTCCAGGGTCATAGTCCAATGATCAAACCACTACACCATGCCGATTCTCACCTTGTTTTTGAAATGGTACAACTGCAAAGCTTGGTTTGGACCTTAATCAGCTTCTGCTGAGACCTTTCTGGAGCCAGACTGCTTTGAATAAGGTCTGAACTTATGTTAAGATATAGAAATCTGGATGTTTGTGCCTCCCATTGGCTAACTATCACTGGACATTCAAGAACAAAAAGTCTAAAACTTTTGATCTCTTTGTCAGAATTGGGGGAACTGGCAGATGTAATCTGGATGTGCTGGTGCATGACAAATTACAGAGGTTTTGTGTTATGAATTTTGATTTTTTTAAAAGATTCAGCAGTGAGGAAATTCTTTACTTTCTGGAAGAAATGGAAAAAAAATTGCTGACAATTTTTTCCTTTGAGAGGTGCAATGTTGTGATGTGGAAATTAAACTTAGAAATAAAATTTAGAGTTTAGAGTTAACCTGCCAGACAGATGGAAAGGAACATGAGGTGGAATAGAGACACATGATATAATAATGAAACAAAGCAGAGGAAATCCACTTTCCCCAATCATACAAAATAATTTACATATTAATTGTATTATATTTTTTATATTGATGTTGTGTCAGAAAATGTTGGACCAAACCTGAAGAAAATACTTTGTGATGTGGGTTGTTAAGTGCATCTGTGGAGAGCCATGTGACTTTAGCTGAGTCATGCTGATGAGCAACCAGGGGAGAAGGTTGCATCAGATATGGGGAGAATGCAAAGGTTGGCAGGATTGCATCAGCTAGTGTGAGTATAAATGTAGCTGAGAGCTAGTCAACAAGTGCACACAGTGCCTGATGTGTCTGCCAGCGGCTATGTCAGAGAGAGCAAGCAGAGGGATGCTAGACTGCCTTCTGGGGATTCTTGCAAATATGTACACATTGTAACTCAAGAATAAATTGCCTCTTTGATGGAAGAAAGCAATTGGAATGGGTGAGTTTTTCGTGGCTACAGTGCATTGCTGCTAAGATATTCTCTGCTGCTGGGCATGCTTCCAAAGCTGTGAGAGCAATCTCTGCTATATTTTGGGCGTGACATGTTGTAACAAGTAAAGTGGTCCTTAGAGACATTTCTAAACACACACACAAACACACATGTCTGTGTATGTGTGTATGAAAGAAACAGAAACAGCATAATGTCCATATGTCCCGTTGATTTCTATAATATTTAAACCTAAGACAATGTGCAGGGCTGGACACTTTTTTGAATGGATCTGTTATTCATGACATCACTATTATATCAAATATATCTTCGGCAAGCTATATCATATTTTTTACTGTTGGCATGATGTTGTTCTCTCCAGATGTTTTACCCTACAACATCCATCACCCCTGATGACTGGTCATATTGGTTGAGTTTGATGAAAACAATAAAGCTAAAATCTCCCAACCAAAAGTGATTCTAAACAATAAGGAGGAAAAGTCAACTGCAACCCCCACAAAAAGCATTAAAATATATGAATCATCAATCAATCAGTATTTATTTATTTATGTATTGCATTTGCCTGTCACCTTTATCTCAGAGTAGGACACAAAGCAGCTTCCAGAACAGTCAATTAAAAAAAACAACCCTACAATACAATTTAAAAACAGTTAAAATCAACCACATACAAACAATATAAAATCATTTCAAAAACATACAAAAGATAAAAAGTAAATAAAACATCCCAATTAAAAAAAAGCTTTCTTGCTCACACATTAGAATGGGTTCCCATGGCTGAACAGCAAATCAAATGCTCTTCTTTGGGGCCACAGACCAATGGTCAAAACACCTCACCACACTGCATCTCTGTGTCATATGCTACAGGGCACTATATCACCAATGTTTAGTTAAAGGTGACACTTTCTTTCTAAAAATGTATAACAATATCTGATACACCTGAAACATCAAAATTTTTGGATCAAAAATAATAATAATGTAAGTGCATATGAAACAGGGTAAAAGTAATCAACAGTTATTGAATAAAATGTGGACATGGATTTCTTCATCAGGTATTATAGACTGGGCTTAAAGCAGCATGGGATACTAAGCTTTTTTCACCACGTTGTCTAATGTTATCTGAGCTGGACCACTATTATGAACATTACATGTGTTTGTGTTTGAAAAGAGTTTGGAAACTTCAATTGGTTGAAAATGCAGCCATCATGTGTTGGTGCAAGTGAGACAATCCAATTAAGAGACACACATTCTTCAATATATGAAGAAGAGGCGAGCAGCTTCCAGAAGTACAATGATCACACAAACTCTCTACTAGATCTCAGAGGGCATCGTCTCCCCATCACTCCCAAAAAGTTCTGTTGTACCCTTTAGAGGGGGGGTATAATGGCAATTTCATGTATTTTTAGGCAAGAAGAGGCCTTTTAAGAAAAATGGAAGTGACCAGATGTGGTTGTATAGAAGTGCGTTGTGGCCACACTTTAGGGCCTTGCGGTGGGGGGTATGTGTGACCTGCAGACCACACTTTGTTCTCACCTACTGCAAAGCAGTAAATGCTTTTGATCCTTTCATGGGCCAGGACGTGGCTTCCCCAGGTGAACATCAGTCTCAAAGGAGGACAAGCAGACACAAGCGCACCAGGAGCTAATCAGGCTGGGATGTGAGCCAGCTGGCTCCAGCCTTCTTAATGAAGGCAGAAGGCAGTGACTTGATGCCAGAAACACCTCGTATGTTTTCTGGCCCTTGCCTTGTGTAATCTAGATTCCCTGCTCATTGCTGCCTGGATTTTCTGACCCTGAACTGTCTGACTGTCTGATTGTGTTGCCTGTCAGATTCCTGGACTTTTGGACTGATTCTTGACTACATTTCTGCTCTAACCTGAACAGGCAAGCATTACTGACTATAAACTGTCTACTACTAGCCCAGCACTCTGTACCAGGTGGTGAACAGCCAGTGCCTTCAACAGACCCATGTTACCTGAAAAATCACTTTCACCCATCTCTGTCTTTACTCAAAGAGTACCAGTGAATTCCCTTCTGACTTTCACACCTTTGACAGAGCTTTGATATGCGAGTCCAAGGAGTTGGCCTTTTCTGCAAGAGTATTTGAAACAGATTTGAAACAGATTCTACCTGGGATCTGTCAGACCTCATCCTTACAGGCTTTTTGGAAAGTGCTAAAGACCAGTCTGGTTTCCCCCCTCTTCATCTTGGTTTTTATTTAATTCTTCCTGGATGTTATTTCTATTATTCTACCTAATCGGTATATTTATCATTATTGCTGGTAATTACTTTTATGGCTTATTATTGCATATGGTTTTATTATGAAAATGGCCTTGAGGGGGATTTGCCCTTAAAGAAAGCCTTGACATATTTTTCAGAAAATAAATATTCATGCTTCTTTCACAACCCTCAGATGCAATTCAGACTCTCACATATATTGCCATAGATATGTAGAAGAAGGAGAGAAGGATGAATGAGTGAAATACTTTAACCTTGTTGAGAGGTTTCAAGGAGAGACAAGATAGTAGAACTAATGAAACCAGGAATACACTTCTCTTTCTAGGACTTTGAACATTATCTAAGCCATCTATCAGAAAATCTCTTTGATAACCATAGGCAAATTTTAATATGGAATGTTGTCTGAGGAAATGAGAACATGCATGCGAATCATGAATGAGTATGATAATTTATCAGCTGCAGAGCAACTATATCCAGGTAAACATTTTAATTTTTAAAGTTAGTGGTTACAGTAGAACAAGAATTCAGAAGAGATCAACATAATTATCCCACTAAAATGATCATAAAGTAGATTTTGTATGATGAAGGATTTTAATCTTTCTTTTCAGAAAACTATTGAAATGAATCAGCAATGGCAGCTTTTCCCAAAGAAGGCTATTTCTTAGGTCCTTTGTCTGAGTTTTATCTTCTAATGGCCACAGAAAATCTTAGATACTCCATTTGCTTCCCTTTAATGGAATATATTATCTCAAACAGCTGACAGTTTTGTTGTTTATTTCTATACTGGGAGATCTGTTCAGAGCCCAACATTGGTTTCAGGCCTTCTTGGTTAAATATTGCTGGCTTTTCTAGCATTAAGAATTGCACCCTTGCACATAAATTAATTCCCCTAACATTCTTAAATTACCTCCTTACTTCTTCTCTTAATTTTAAATTGCATCCCAGCACTAAGAGCTTTGATTTGTATATTATAATTATGTACACTTTTAGGCAGACTCATATAAAAATGTAAAGCAGTTGCATCAAGAAGTTTGTGAAAAATGTGTTCCAACCTACTTTCCTGGAATGCTCACCCTCCTCACAAAAATCTAGTCTAATGACATGTCTGCTTAGGACATTGCCCCATTTCATTGCAAATCAGAAGTTTCATATGATCACTTGGTACTTGCATAGATATTTTTGAGTTATGTAATATTTTCACCCATAAAACAACCCTTTAAAGATCCATTCATTCATCATCCATTCACAATGCACCCAAAAAAAGCTTAGAAAAAATGTATGCAAATATTTTTAACAATAAAATAATAGCATTATAACAGCTTAGGGTGGAAATTGCCACAGATTCCACTTAAACTGCCATGGTTCCATATTATATAATCCTGGAATTTGTAGTCTGATGAATTACTAGAGCTTTCTGATTGAGAATTCTAAATAATAATAATAATAATAATTAATAATATTTATTTGTATCCCGCCTCTCCACATGGATCGAGGCAGCGAACAGCATGAAATACATTATACATTAAAATACATTAAAAGACATTAAAAACATACCCAATCCTCCCCACCCACCAACCCAGCTAAAACCAACCCCCTAAAACACATAACAATTAACAATTAATTAACTATTAAAAGAACAGCAGGACAATTGGTGGGAGGCAGTGGAAGTACTGTTGGAAGAGAGCAGACTTGACTGCTTTTTTAAAGCAGTCAAGACTGGTAATATGCCAGGTCTCCTCCGTCAGGCCATTCCATAACTTGGGAACGATAGAAGAGAAGATCTTCTGGGTAACTGCAGCCAACCTAGTTCTGACTGGCTGCAGTAAATTCCTCCCAGAGGACCTTAGTGTGCGGGGTGGATTAAATGGGAGAAGGCGATCCCGCAGGTAGGCTGGCCCCAAGCCATAAAGGGCTTTAAAGGTAATAACCAACACCTTGTACAGTGCCCGGAAACTAATAGGCAGCCAATGTAACAACTTCAGAATTGGTGTTATGTGGTCAGTTTTAGGTTTACTGGTGTCCAACCTGGCTGCCATATTCTGAACTAATTGAAGTTTCTGGACTAAACACATGGGTAGTCCTATGTAGAGCGCATTGCAGAAGTCAAGCCGTGAAGTTACCAGCGCATGCACCACTGTTTTTAGGTGTTCCAGCTCCTTGATGTTGCTTGACCATTTGTGTCTTGATTTTAATCTTTGAAATGTTAGAGTGTGTGTATCAGCAGTTCTTGAGGTAAGAGAGGTATTACACTAAAAGGATGGAAAGCAGTTTTGAACCATATCAAGGACATTTTTCTTGTACCTTTCTATACAATGTGACATTATACATAGCAGTTTCAAACATTCACATAAGAGATTCCTCATTTGAAAATGGCCACAGATCAGATCTTCCTTCTCAAGAAAAGCTAAAAACATGAGAAGAAGAAGAAAAGCCTCAAAATCCTCTTGAATCCCTACATATATCATACAGAGTATGCAACATCTCAGTTTTACAGCACACACTGTGAATCCAAAAGGTCCAGTTCTCAGCATTCAAAGGGAGATACTCCTGTTTGAAATCCTGAAGAGCTATTATCAACTTGTTGGTGACAGTTATTCAATCAGGTGAACCGATGGTCTGAATTTCCTCCCTCTGCCAATGCGAGTTATTTATGTATTGGTTTTGTGTTTCCTTCCAGACTATATGATGAGAGCTGATTTTGATATGAAATTTGAAAGCATTTCTCTATACTTGATTGAACAAATTTTGAGAGTTTTAAAGTGATTATAAGTTCACTTCTGATGTCCTTTCAAGCTGTTCAATTTGATCTTTCAAGCAGATAGGACCTAACTTCCTTGGAAATTGATTTCTTTCAACACAGCCTTCCAACACAAATGTCCCCTTTCTCACTGAAGTCCTGTTAGAGAAGCAACAATACTTAGCACTGAGGAGTGAAAAACATTTCAGAGAGATCACCAATGATATGGTTAAATAGTGTAAATGACTCCAAAATCTCCTTATCTCTTATCCACCCAACCTCTCCAAGATGTAAAACTGATACTGATACTCTTAGTTACCTTTCCACCTTCCCTCCCTCCCTCCCTCCCTCCCTCCCTCCTCCTCCCTCTTCTTCTCATCCTTCCTCTTCCTCTTCTTCTCTCTCTCTCTGGCCATTTCTGTACTAGAGGCCATTAGTGCAATATACTGTTATAATTGCAGCATTGCCATTTGCACAATGCAGTCAGGTTAGCAACTCTGGCCCTTTTCGCACTGAGGCTTCTAGCGCAAGCGGGGGAGGCCGGCAAGCGCAAGAAGGCTCCTCCGGGAGGCTGTCGCTTCCCCCTCCTTCCTTCCGCAGGCGAAGGAACGAGCGGGGAAGCGGCACCGAAGGAGGCTTGCTGCGCAAGCCGCCCTCCCCCCATGCAAAGCGGGAGACCTCACGCCGGATTCCCCCCCCGCGCGCGCGCGAAGTGGGCAGCGTCGCGCCGGATTCCTCTCCCCCGCACGCGCCGGATTCCCCCCCACATGCGCGAAGCGGGAGTCGTTGCGACCCCCCCACGCGTGCGTGCGCGTGCGAAGCGGGCGTCGCGTCCGTCACGCTAGCTCCCCACCCCGCTCCTTCCTTCCGCAGGGGCGGAGGGAAGGAAGCGCGACTCGGCCGGCTCCCGGAGGCTCCGCACGAAAGGTAAGTGCGGGTGGGCACCAGGAGCGTTGCGCGAGCGCGGGGTGATTTTCGCTTGGACGCAAAAATTAAAAAACCCGCGCTCGCGCCGCTTCAGCCCCGTGAGCCGGGCGGAAGTGGTAGTGCGTCGTGCGGATCGACGCTCCCACTCCCGCGAGGCTCATGGGGCTGTCGCGCGAGCAAAGGCCCATGCGAAAAGGGCCTCTGTTTCCTCACCCTTCTGCCTTCAGCTGATGAGTAGCAGTATTGCCACCAGTGTTCCTTCTGCACCATGGCATACTTGGCCATTGCCTGTCCCCACCTTCATCCTGCCCCACTGCCCTATTTGATCTTTTGTTTGTTTTTCTCTGGAAGCCATACCAAACATGACAATATGCTTTTGCATTTTCATGCTATGATGCCTAAAAATGAATTTTAAAAAAATAAAAAGTTTTAACTCAAAGGAGAACTTTCAAATAAACATGAAGAGGTGATAGATTTTGAAGTTAGCATGTCATGAGAGTCACTGAGAAACAAGCTGGGCATGCCCACAGCCTGCCCACTGCTGGATTTGCAATGACTGGAAGCACTATCAAATGCTATAACAGTACTGCACTGAGTGAGCTGATGGGATTGAAGCACTAATGGAGGCTCCTAATTGATTTTTTCTGGAAATAGAATGCAGCAGTTTTGCAATGCTTGGGGATGGGATAGCAGCTGGATAACAACAATGTAATGCGGAAGCATGGCTCCTCAACTAGAAACAATTGACTACTATGGCAGCATTGCAATGTTGTGAGGAGATAATCCCTCCTCTCACGCTCAGCTTCTTCCAGAAGGGAAATGTTTAATTCTCTATTAGTCTAGCACCCTAGATAACTTCCTTGCCTTCATGGAGTTCCTAAAATAAAGCCTTTAGTTTGTTCTTGAACCTCTGGTGGCTTTGCTGCTTAATCAGGATTTCTAATGCTGCATGCACTCCACCTTTACCGTAGCCTAGAGAGCCATTAGAATCAGAGATCAGTTGAGTAGCAAGAAAAGGGTGATGGAAGACACTCTTTGAACACCTATACCCTATCTCTGTTGTATTATATTTCTGGCATTGGGTTAAAGTATTTTTATTTCATCAAGAATTTTAAGGGAGCTATATTTTAAACACTGGAAATGAGGGTGTCTACTTGGTTCTATTATTTTGTTAATTGTTTTCCTGATTTTATTGTGGTTGTTATTTTGGATTTTAATTTTCCTGTACACTATTCTGGGATAAATAATTATGAAGGATGGAATATAAATAAAAAATGAACAACACACACTCCTATTTTTATTTTAAATCCTTAACCTTGAATCAGCTGCAGCTATACTGACTGAGCAGTCACAGTCACCCTTATGAAACAGCATTGCTATCATTTGCAATGTAATTACAGTTCACAGTTCAGCTTCTAATCTAAATTATAGAATGTGAATGGACTTAGCATGAAGAAGCACCCAATATAAAATATGAGGCTTGATCCTTATCTGGTAATAGATTACAATGGTGTTGTTCCAATTTACTTTGGCTAGTCTGGTCTGATCTATCATCAAGTCCTTAAGTGACTGCTGCTGGAATTTAATATTGTTATCAAAAGCAAATTCAAGAAATATAGTTACAACCGTTTGCATGAAACAACCAAAATAATTAGACAGGCAATTAAAAATCTAGTAAGATTAATCCTGTGCAGTACCCTGCCTCTAAAGAATTGCCATAAAACTTGCTGACATATTTTAGAACAGTTTCCAAAACATGCCAAATGGATTCCTTGTTAGAGAAAAAACAGGGATTTGGAATAGTTTCCCCATTTGTGCCATAAAGACTTCTTGTTGAGCTCTTTTTATTTTTGCCCATTAAATGGCATTTATGCTCAAATAAATTGTGAACCAGTGAAGCTTAGTTCCTTTAATGGTCATAATCCACTGTTGAACCAGGTATGGTTCTGGGTATTTTATAAGAAACTTCAAAGCTATGCTTGGTTTTCATCCAGCCAAATATTTTGGGGACCACATACCATGGAGTGGATCCATCTTCTTAAGCCAAGTTTCCACCCTTAAAATGTGAACATACATTTTCCATTAAAGGACCCATGAATGCTTTGCATCTTGACTAATGTTGTTGTGGCTATATTTGGGTTACTTATTTCATAGGTGCTGCCGATCAAGAACAAGGAAAATCAAAATAATGAGAGAAGCAGTATGTTGGTTTGACTTAAAGATTTCCAAATGGCAAGCCAACAACAGAAAGATTTAAAGGCAGTTTAACCTGCAATGGAAACCTAGCTGTAGCTCTCTTGCAATAAAACTAAGGACCTCTTCCCATGGGCATTTCATTGTGTGTGTGGCAGGAATGGGAAAGAATATCTTCATGCCAACAAACAGCTGCATCAAGTGTGCAGGATTTAGAACAGATTTTTTTTTTTTTTTTTTGGAGGGGTGGTATAATACAATGTTTGATGGACAGGCTTTTCTCACAGCTACCACACATATAGGTGGCCATTTTAACAGATCCAAAGCACCTCTTTAGTATTGGAGAGAACTAACTGAAACAAACATGCATAATTTTATGTAAAGTTGAAGGCTTTCACAGCTGGAATCCATAGGTTGTTGTGGGTTTTCTGGGTTTTGAGGCCGTGTTGTATTAGTACTTTCTCCTTACATTTCTCCTGCATCTGTGGCTGGCATCTTCAGATGATCTGGTGGTATGGAAGTAAGACAGTTCCATGCACTTCCATGCCACCAGATCCTCTGAAGATGCCAGCCACAGATGCAGGCGAAACATCAGGAGAAAATGCTAATAGAACATGGCCTCAAAGCCCAGAAAACCCACAACAACCTATGCATCATTTTCTTTTTCTAAAAGCCACATAGCTGTGTTTTGGTTGAGTTCCACAAATGGACAGGAAATCTGGGAATACACTGGGATCAATAGGTAGAAAAATGATAAGTGGCTGCACAGGTTAGTGTGAAAGTAAATCTACTGCAGTTAATTAAAATAATTTCAAAATGATGATCATTTGAATGAAGATAAGGATAATGATTGATTGTGTGAGCAACAATTACTCAGATCTTTATTCTGTTACCTAGAATAGGGATAGATGTTGTTGGACTGCAAATCCCAGCAGTCCTAGCCCAGTATTGCCCATGGTGAAGAATACTAGGAGTTATAGCTCAACAGCATCTGGGGAAGGCATATAATTTCCATCCCTTACTTACTGAAGTTTATCTTATTTATTTAAACAGTTATATTCCATCCTATATGCAAGGATCTCAGAGTGACATACAAGCATTATGCTTCCATGAAGAACAAATTGTATACATGTTTTTGAATGGGATCATTTCAGTTTGTTACATTCAATAAATTTTCAAAATGTACTATGTCAGGATGTGGGAACAAAAGGAAAGAACAAAAGAAAAGGCTTGATACATCCCCAGGAAAAGCCTCGTACATGTGAAGTCTTATGCATGCATCTGAACATAGATAGTGCACCAGAAATTCTGTCCCAGGATTTCTTAGATGGGCCTCCATCTGTTACCCTGTATTGTGGGGGCCCCGGGAGGGATGCCCGAATAACTAAGCAAAAACACAAGATGGGGAAATTAACTTGAGCACTCTCTTAAGCTAACGAGAGGCAGGGTAACTTCAGCTGGGATCTTTTACCATATGTATACAGCGTCAGGTCAGAAGAGCAGTCAGGCAAAGTTTTAAAATAGTAAAAATAATAGTTTTATTAAAGGACAAACAACAGAAAAGACACCACAAGCACACAGCTAACTAGAAATTAGAAATGAGAGTTTTCAGGGGAAATGGGTGATACGACACCTTTTCTTGTAGTCCTGGAGAAAACGGAGAGTTGCAGGGAAGAAAGCTCAGCGCGGTTCGCTGAGGGGGCGACTCACTGGACAAACCAACAGCAAGGCAGGATAGCAGTCCGGAGTGTTCCGAGGAGGGAGGAGGACTCAGTTATTGGGAACTGAGGGGACAACTTCATTGGACAGAGCAGTAGCAAGGCTAGATGGAAGTCGAGGGCGATCTGAGCAGTCCGAGGAGGACGTGGAATTGAGGACTTTTTATAGGGTGGATTGTGCCTACAGGCCATGCCATGCTCGGTGAGAAGAAAGAGAATTTGGAGAGGGACAAAAGCATTGGAAAAGGTCAGGTTTTATATGATGAGCATAGCACTGGATGACAATAGTATAGCCAGTATGCAAATGGCTCAGCATAAAGAAAGTGCCGGCTCTCGGCCGAGCATCTTTGTGTAAAGTTGCGCTTAAGCAAGGTGTGTCTGCAAGTAGTGGTCCCTGAAGCAACAGAGAGGCATTAATCTGCCTGTCTAAATGGGGATTGGAATGTCCAACCACTAGCGGCCGCTCCTGTTTACGTGCTTGTCCAGTGGCCCTTGCAAACACATGGAGCACGGTGGCAGAGAAAGGTCAAATGAAGGCCAAATAAGTTTGATATCAAGAGATATCTAGTGCTATCACCAGCATGACAGAACCGTGGTAACACTTCAACAGCCCATACTAACAGGGTCACCTTATGAGGAAAGTGTTTTGTTTAGTTTCATATGCTACAGACTTTTGAAAAAAAAATCCCTCTCATTTTTGCTGTCATTTAACTCTCATTTAACAACCAATAACACTGTATGTGATGAAAGCAAAGAGCTTGTGGAATGGAATGCACTTTTTTCCCTACTCTCACCATGAAGCAGAGCCATGTTTTGGAAGTTCGGAGCTTTGTATACCTCTTTGTTAAGCATCATGAAAACAAATCTATATCTAACTATAACATTTATATATTTTGACAACTTTGGATTAAATCTGAAAGCATAACATGATGTTTTGGGTGGACTGAACCTGCCAAACAGCAGACATATTAGTGCAAAAATTCCTGTGTCAGGAGGTGTCTTTATCATTTGTGGTTCTGTAGTTTCTTTAAAATGTGTGTCTCTCTGTGTGTCTCTCCCTCTCTGTGTGTAGGCTTCCATGGGTCCATGGGACATTCCCCCCCCAGGCACCCTCTGGAGCTTGCACAGATGGCCAAGACCAAAACAAAGCCATATGGGATCAGATATCTACTTTTAGTTTTGGAAGAAAGTGAAGGAAGTCCCTGTGAACTAGTAAAAGGTGAATCATAGCTCTTGGGGGTTTTCAGGAAAGATCATACATCCCTCTGTTTCTTAAAGAAAAAAGACATCTGGGGGAGTTTGAGGAGATTGGAAGTCAGGTCCCACTTTTGCTACCTCTGTTCTTAAAAAGACATGTTTTCAAAATGTTCAAGCAGAATTATATGAAATTTACAGACATATCGGTGTCTTGAATAGATGAAGCCTTCTAAAATTCATATTGGGATCATGTGTATGTTTACACACACACAAGTTGCTATCATCATCATCATCAAGCCTTTATTGCGGTCAACAGACTATGAGGCAATATACATTCTACACACAGGTACATAGTCTTATACATTCTACACACAAGTAAAAATATAATATAAACAGTCTGTATTAAAATAAAACACAGGGTATAATTAATTACATATAAATGCATTTTAAAAACAGCTTAATAAGTTAAGTTTGAAATTTGATAGAAAACACTGGAATCTAAACATATCATACATAAAAATTTCTATTAGAATCATACAGCCTCATTTCTGGTATACAACTTTTGATGGCCCTACAGTTCCTAAAGCTATTTATACCAAGGGGAATCATTAAGTTGTCAACATTTGTGTACCATGGCCCTTCGAGTTTTGATAGCACAGAAGAAAAACTTTGCGACCTCCTCTGTTACTCTTTTTTCAGTAGCCCCTAATAGATATATTAGGTATCATTCCAAAGGTCTTCCTGGGAACCTGCTCAGGAAAGGTACTACTAACCTTAATCTATCATCCTTATAAAAAGTACAATTGAAAAGTACATGAGATAAAAATTCTACTAGTCCCTCCCCACAGGGGCATACACGATCCTTGTATCAATTTGCTGAAAATGTCCCTCTAATACAGCAGATGGAATAATGTTGAATCTGGTTTTACTAAATGCCATCCAGTATTTGGGGATCATTAAATTTTCAAGATAATTTGCACCCATAGTTAGATTAAAACTCAAACCCAAGCTGATGGGGGAGCAAGTGGTGCATGCAATAGATGTAGAATATTGGGTGTCAATATCTTTAATCCGTTGTGCAAGGATCACCTTAACCCTGGGCCAGTCAAGAGTGAGGAGGAATGTATCCGAGAGGCCTAATCACTGCAATTTCATGGTTTTAGACAGGTGAGTAATATAAGTATCTCTTTGCATCAGATAAACATATCCAGCCTCTGGTCCTGCAAAGAGAACTCTTAGCCAGTAACCTAAGGCCCACTTCCATGCAGTACTTTCAATTGATGTACAACCAGCCTCCAAGCGTAAGACTGCTGATGGGCCACAATTTGGCACAGCAAATAATTTTCTGAGAAACCCCGAGAATACTTGTTCTACTTTTGGCAAAAACCCCAGAATCCATACTGGGATGCCAAACAATAATCGAGGAAGAACCTTAGCCTGGAATACCTTAACTGCAGCAGGGATTAGTTGTCCACCTTTGGTATAAAAGAATCGGAAAATTGCTTTACTACTGCAGGTTGCAGTCTGTATAGCAGTTGCCTGCTGTGATGCCTAGGCACCAGAAGTGTGGAAAGAAACCCTCAAATATTTAACATGCCTCACTTGCTCTATTTTATGACCAGCTATGACCCAATTGTGTATAGAGTGCTTTTGGGGAAAAAAAAACATGATTTTAGATTTATTATAGTTAACTGGTTGTTTTCACAATATTCCATGAAAGCTCTTATTACTCATCTCAAGCCAATTTTAGTAAAAGAAAGAAGAACTGCATCATCCGCATATAAAAGTAAGGGGATACTAACTGAGGCTAGTTTAGGAGGATGAAAAGACTCTAAAGAGATAAATGGAGCTAGATCATTGAGATACAAATTAAATAATGTGGGCGCAAGAATATATCCTTGTCGAAACCTCTTTTCACTGAGATGGTTTTAGTAAGATTACCCTGTACTCCACACCTCACTTGTATTGTGGTGTTGCTATATAACTTCATAATTAACCTAAGCAATCTTTTGTCAATAGAGAAAACAAGGAGTTTAGCCCACAGTTTGTCTCTAGGTACTGAGCTGAATGCCGATTTCAGATCCATGAAAGCAACATATAGGCTATTGCTATATGCTCCTGAATATTTGTCGGCCAAATGATTTAGGATTATACAATGATCTGTAGTTGGTTTTCCCTTCCTAAAACCAGCTTGTTTATCCCCCAGTATTTTTATTGTCTCTAACCATTCCATCAGATGAGTATTAAGAAAGTGGCCATATAATTTTACCCACTACTGATAATAAGCTTATGAGATGATAGTTGGTGAGGTCATTTTTGTCTCCTTTTTTGTATATGGGGATGATAATGGCTTGAGACCAGCTATCAGGTAATTGGGCTGTCTGGTTAATGTGGGCAAAAAGGGTCACCAGTAAGGATGTCCACCATGAAATATTTGTGAGTTCAGGCATGATTAAGTCTGGCCCTGGGGCTTTGCCAGACCTCATTGTAGAGATCAAAGTTGAAACTTCATGTTGGGTTACTGGGGGCCAGTGTGGAGTAGCCAAATTTTTCACAGAGGCATGCATTTTCCTTCCAATGGCTCCACTTTAAGCTCTTCACAATCTTTAAACAAATAGGCTTCCCATATGTGTGCTGGTATGTTACATTGAGGTGCTCCCTCAAGGTTACCTAGCATACCTGTGACAATGGTCCAGAACTTTGTAGGGAGGAAGCTAACAATGCCAATCATTGCCTGTACCTAGTTTCCTCCCCCCCCTTTGCAATCAATGTTTCATAGTGTTTTTTTATAGTATAGTAGCTCTTTGGCAGGGTATGGGAGTTGCCCTCTGTACTTGAGATAAAATTTCCTCAAGTGGTCCCTTGCCTCTGAGCATTCTTTATCTAATCCTGTGGTTATCCTTTTATATTTGACAGTGCAAGAGTTTGTTTCCATATTTCTTATCATCTTAGCCAACATAGCAGT